>JAMWFC010000054.1:1642673-1809553 GCA_027475525.1 Macrolepiota albuminosa | reverse complement strand
TATGAAATATAGATCACGCATATAAAGTTTGAACGTGTGATGTTGTCTTTTGACCAATCATTACGTAAGTGTTCGTCTACACGAACGATTACATAAGTGTTCGTCCACACGAACGATTACATAAGTGTTCGTCCATACGAACGATTACATAATGATTTTATTATTATTATTGAATATAATGATCATCATTATACGTAATACATTACATAATGATTTTATTATTATTATTATTGTATCGTATAGAATGATCATCATTATACGTAATACATACGTCTCTTTCTTTCCTCTCTGTCTTTTCTTAAAATTTTCGATTTCAAACTATCTTACCGCTAGCTTGCTTATAGGTCATGTTACTGCACAACTCTGGAAATGCTATATCCTCGTCGCTTCTTCTGCTATAACAAACTGGTACCGTCAGTCTATGTTGTCGTGTACTCACTCAACGGACACCTACTTGGAGGCAAACACTATCAATCACTGTGGTTCAACTTGATACTTATTACTGCTCGTTGCGAGCTATTGCGAGCTAGAATGCTTCGATAGGTAAAATTCTGACAATTAGTACAATGTAAGTACGACTTCAGCCTGTTCAATCTATGGATCTATGCGGCTTGAAACGAATCTTTTCTGCGAATGCGACCATGGAAAAACCGTTGTATTACTCGAACAACTATGCAATGAAGCCTTATATATACCAACCTGCTAAAACAACCAAGATGTTCAGTGACATTAAGTATGACTTTAGTGAACACTCACTCACTTATACGAAAATAACCGTACGCGGTCGATATTTCCTCTCAACATCACTTCATATACGTTTACTTTTTTTTGGTGTATAACGTTGAACAACGTCTTCACACAACATCCATGTCCGAACTTCCACACGTTGATGATATACAGTGTTGGCGCCCGCGCACGTCTCCCTACTCCATCGGCGGAAGACGAATGAGAGAAATTGCGGACGTTGGGTTCACCATCGTCACTAGACGGTACCTCGACGTTTTAAGTAGTTATAACGTCAAAAATCTAGTATTTTGGTGAGTTTTTCTATTTTACTTTATATTAGGTACCTCGACGTTTTAAGTAGTTATAACGTCAAAAATCTAGTATTTTGGTGAGTTTTTCTATTTTACTTTATATTAGCGCTTTTTTTACATATTGTATCTTTCTAATGTCAGCTCTTATACCCATCACGACCCGCGCGCGCGACACCTCACCCTAAAAGGATTCGATTCGAACCAACGATTAGTCGCCGCCTTTCACGTACATCGTAGCGACGACAATCGATACCTTGACGAAGCGTTCACTTACGCTTATTCGGGCGATTCATACAGCTGGACGGCGGAAAATATCATCGTCAAGCACGTCGTTCCCAGCCACGTAACTCGACACCATATTTTCAACACAGCTTCAAAAATCGTTGTAAGTCTTCGTTTACTCTTCAAGTTTACTTCGAACTCATTTTATTACAAGTGCGCGTGTATTATTACAACACAAAACGATAACGACACATCAATAGGTAGTGTTACTTTCTTTTCGTAGGTAAGTTAACTTTCATTTTCACGATTACAATACGCTATATGTTTTTTTCAAACAGATTTTATTTTATTTATTTATTTTATTATATAATAATATTAATATATATTATTACGTAACGTATACCGTACCACTTAATGTATGTATTCATATCATATCATTTATCATTATCATATCTATATCTATACATACATAATGTATAACACTCCCAAAACAGCCATTGTACCAATAGGAAAAGAAGCTTACCGAAAAAGCGTAATAGAAACAAGGAGAACAAAAGAGGGAGGCAAGCCGATACCAAGCACAACGTAAAGATAGCACGGGAAAACGAACCCGTAAGACTCCTAGGCACCTACATAGGAAATAACGTGGACACACCGAGCATATGGACACCCACACTTGAAAAAGTAACCAAGGACCTAGAGAGGTGGGATAAAGGCCACCCGACCATCGATGAACGACGTTTGATAATAGGAATGGTCGTAGGAGGTAGAATGCAGTACAAAACCTGCGTGCAGGGCATGCCTGTGGAAATAGAGCAGAGGCTGACCAGGATGATAAGACACTTCATATGGGGAGGAACTGCCCAACCAACAATAGGAATAGACACCCTAAGCAAACCCATCGAACAAGGCGAGAAGAAACTCCTAGACGTTAAGGTTAGAAACGAAGCAATAGAGCTCATGAAAATGAAGAGATACCTGAACTTCTCCGAAACGAGACCGACATGGGCTAAGATTGCGGATGCCCTAATAAAGATGAAACTAAATAAGAAATGGAAAGTGGAAAACGACGGGGCGTACCAAAACGTCTTCCTGCAGACATTAACAGTAAACGCAAAAGACATCAGAGACGGCCTCCCAACCTCCCTGAGAAGGATAATAAGAACGGCGAGGAAACACGAAGTGACCCTACCTCCTGCAGGCTTGAAGCTCAAAACAAACCTAGACATGCCTATCTGGTACCACGGTGGACTGAAAGACCGGGAAAACATAAGACTCAATAATACAGTGGCGAAGTGTCTGAGGACGAACCACAGACTGAGGAAAATAGACGATGCGATAAAAGAACAACCATGAACACCGCCCACAAACCTAGAAAAAACTGCAAATGCGAGGAATGTAAAGAAATGAGAAGGGATGGCTGCCGAAACCCACACAAATGCGGAGTAGGAACAAGAAAACTACTGAACAGCATAAAGGACGAATGGAACCCCCTAAGCATAGAACACAATGAGGAACACCACCCGATCAACGAAGGGATCCTCGAAAATATAAGAGGTGGGGAGTCAGTACTATTCACGAAAGACATACGCAACGGCACAACACTAAGCGAATAACAATTGATGTACTGACCAAGTCCCTGACAAAACACGAGGACATGGGATAGATAGAAACCGAAAACAAGGAAATCCTACAGGCAACGGTATCACATATGAGAAGGCGATAGGACAAACAATCCTAACAAAAGTTAAAGGACACAGCAATATCGAAGGGAATAATGGGACTAACGCGAAACTAGGAGCACAGCCACAAGCACCCACGTATGAGGATATATCCCCCGCACAAGGCTACCACACAACGGGGATAAGGCTAAGCTCAGCCTCCCAGGCATCCCTGTACATACAGGGGAATACTGAAGAAGAAGCCACTCTCCTATAGAAGAGGAGCAACAATAAACCTAGATAGGATAAGATGGGCAATAAATAATAAAAGAAAACAACGGCGACGCACCGACGGATAAGAATATCTGGAGAGCCCTGAAGGACAAGACAATTACCAAAGAAGCCAGAGCATTCCTATGGAAGGCAACACAGAACGCCTACAAGATCGGAGACTACTGGGAGAAAATCCCGAACTATGAGACAAGAAGTAAATGCCACGTTCTGCGATGCAACCGAGGATATGGAACACATACTGACGTCGTGCTCGGCGTCTGGCCAAGAAACGATATGGCGATTATATAACCAAACAATTGTGTGCGCGCAGAGGCATAGAGTGGAACACACCAAGCATATAGTAGGACTAATATTGGGATGTAACCTAGTCAAGCCAAAAATGACGAAAGAGGCAGTAAAAAAGGCCGGAAGCAGAATGTACCAAACTGTATCAGAATCTGCACGCCTGATATGGAAGATAAGATGCAAATGGCGAATACGTAAAGAGGCAGACCCTGAGAAGATACCCACAACGAAGGAGTTAACGAACAGATGGCGAATAACCCAGATAACTACTCGAAACAAACCTAGAAGACTCCTTTTTTTCTGGTACCTAGAATAGAATAGAAGCTAATAACACATGTAGATACGTCTAGGCGCCTATAGAACCTCTTAAAAAAAAAAAAAACAATAATGAAATATAATAAATAAAGAAAATAAAGAACGAAGAGAAGACACTGGGTGCAGGGAATGATATTCTTTGACAAAACAATGTAAAAACATAGTAAAAATAATCCAATTAATTTTAGAATTTCATTTGAATATTTCTGTCAAAACTATAGAAAAAATATTGTAACCAAATTTTGAATGGTACTTGGTCTGATTCTCTCAAATTCATTGGAGAGGACTATATCAGTCATCCTTGAACCTAAGAATCAGAGCAAGCATCCTGTGGCAATTTGTTCTGTAATTCTTTTGAGTTCAGTTAAAATATTTTTTCAATAGTCTTTCCAGAAATATTCAAATAAAATTCTGAAATTAATTGGATTATTTTCACAGTGTTTTTACATTGTTTTGCCAAGGAATATCATTCCCTGCACCCAGTGAGAGTACATACATACAAGTAATAAAATAAAAAATAATAAAAGAAAAAGAAACAAGTATTTATGTAAGTAAGAGTCGGGGACCGGCGCACACGTGCGCCGCTACGATGTGAGTAGGAAAGAATGGTGATCCGTTCACGAACCGAATCAAATGATCACTGTTGATTGATAGTTTAGTAATCACTTATCTGGAGAATTGAAGCGATGAAACCCCACCTCAGACACGACAGTGCATGCTTCTTGATGGGCTCTTAGGCCCATTCTTGTGATAATAGAAATGGGCCTTCACGACAACCGCGCAGGAGGTTGATGGCTTCTTTTACTAAAAATAGCACCTCATGGAGATATCCGATCCGCTTGGAGGTTGGAGGTTTCTGACTTTCCTGCACTTTGTAGGTTCTGACCGGACCTACATGGCTTCCAACCTCCAGCGTTTGATGACTTTGTGTATTATAACGATCTTACTTTGCATATTATAATGATCTAAGATGTTCTCCATCCACGCCTAGGCCTGTTAGTCATGGTCCCCCCCAAGATACCGACACGGGCCAGACAGCCAACTACCTCAGGCTTCGGCAAGAGTTTCTCCAGCCCGACAAAACGACGCAATAAGGCGAAGGCGCAACGTATCGTTCAGCCACTAACTCGAGACGATGATCTTTGTCGACTTAGGACAAAATTGGAAACACTTAAGCGGCGCATTGCCAGGTCATCGGCTTCAACGCCCCCTCCCGTCGCTGGCAATTTTCAAGAGACCATTGATTTTATGCCCATCGATGAAACCCACCCATTACCATTCCATGATGCTCCGAATGCAGAGTTTGTGCATCCCTCGCCGGCAACTGAATGCGCGTCGCGACGCATAGTACCTGACCAGGCAACCAACAACTTATACTCGAACTGGGCCAACGTCCTCTCGCAACTCATCACTCCTCTTCTGGAGTATACAACAAGGTCGATCGGCAAAATCCCGGAGAGGGTGACGAGTCTCAAATCCAAGTGCATGGGAGGTTGTATGACAAAAAGCAGCGAAGTTCTATGTTTGTTTCAAGACTGTGCGTATTTCTTTCTTTGTTTCATTTTATTCTATCTCTACAGCCCTGACTGGCTTTCCCATTACTGTAGACTTTCAAAAGCTTACAGTAGATTGGTGTTCTTGTGAAGACCTCTTACAAGTCCTTGTTGGTAGTGGACTTTTTCCAACTGCACCTCAACACCCTCGCATTGCAGTCTCGATCCACCTTCTTGACTTCTACCGTGCTCTCTTTGAACGATCGTGCGATGCAGTTAATGCTATGGCTAGTGCCCTCAATACTTTTTATAAGCGTCGAGGATTTGTTCTTTTGAACAAAAAAGTAGGTTCATCTCGAACATGGCCATTTCAGCACCGCTAATGATTGTAGGGTGTGCCAATACAAGATGCCTTTCGTCGAGGTCTGGGTCGTGCAGCACAATGGTACGACAACCTCCAGATTCGCTTGGAGCATCACGTAGAGGCTGCCATTGCCAAGGCCGACAGCCGTATACAACAAACAGTACAATCAACTTCGGTCTTGCATCCACCACCAAACAACGAGCCTCTTGTTTCTTCATTGCTGATACCAGGACAGTGTGCACGCCTCTTGCAGCAAAGGTGTCCTGCCTGCTTTGGGGGGAATCTCTTTGGTCGCTCACTTGAGAAAGAGTACGTTGCATTCTTGAGAGATACTGCTGCTATCTGACTAACTTTACCATAGTGGGGGTGACATCCATGTGTGTGTAGATGGTAATTTTAACCATCGGCACCTCCGCTCTGCAGGTGATTCTCCAAAATTCTACGAGCCTGAATTTATTATTCCAAAAGATGCTGTTGACTCTGTCGGCGCACGCATTGAGAGTCTTAGAAAGACCGTCAAGCCTAGACTACGCAGACCTGTTGTCCCAGATGAGGCTGTAAATGAATGTGAATCTTCACACACAGCTGGAAACGGGTCGAATATCAAGACCAACATGGAGAAATTTGATGATGGTGGATTGATGGCCCTCGTCTGTCGTCATGACATTCCTATTTTCTTAGCAAACATTGACACGCCCGGGGAGCAACAGAAATATGCTGTCACATTGATTGAGCATCTTTTCAGTCTTCTCCCACCAGCTGCGACTGTCTCCCTACTTTATGACGTTGCCTGTGTATTGGATCGTAGTCTTCATTCAGTGAGTTACATCAAACATATATATTTCCACTGATGCTCATTCCAGATTCAGTTCGATTTTCTTTCTCCCAATATAACCAAACGCCTGGCATTGGCAACGAGTGCTATGCATGCGTTCGTTCATCAATGGGCATGTCAAATTGTTTACAACCCCCGCATACGTACTGGTCTTGGGCTGACTGATGGGGAAGGTGTCGAACGGCTCTGGTCCCGGATGCGGAAGCTGATAGCCGTAACAAGGTCATCTGGAGTATGTACTAGCCTTATTCCCTTGAATTCATAATGATGCATTGCAGAGATCACGTCGTTTATATATTGTTGATCGACACGTTACTTCAATTGGTGAAGATCTTCGTGATGACCTTGGGTCTTGGATTCGGCGTCGTGTCAACAAAGGTATTGAGGTTCAACGCCAAAAAGCTGAACAAGTACTTGCGTTTTGTGGCATTGAAGAAGGCATACTGCGTAATGAATGGGGATTACAGCGTGCATCAGAGCTTTCAATCCGTGCTCGTAAAGCTTCAATCCTGCTATCTTTGAGCAGACTGTAGACTGATATATACATCTAGAAGCCCCCATTCGCTTGAAAAATGAACTTGATCACATTCTTACGCTCCAAGCTGAGGCAGATGCATCTGAAAAAACCCTTCAGTCCATGCGGCTTTCTTTAGCAAAAGGATCTCCTTCTCCACAGTCACTTCGAGCCCTTGCCAGGGTTCAGGAGCATCACGAGCTACGCAAGGACGTCATTGAAGATTTATATTCATCTCTCTGCATCGAGGATTCCTTTCCTGAACTTGATGGAGTTGATCTCGAATTTGTCAGGACTCTTTTAATTGTTCGAGACCTCAAGATTAATGTTCGAAAACGAGCGATTGGAAGTTTTTTCGAGTGGGATAGACTGGATCAGGCAACCGGCGGTCGTGAACAGACTCTCGGTGTGTAGTATCTGTCTGTCAACTTACATGTTTACCTAATAAATGATTGAAGGGACGAAGCTTCATCAGGCCACTCGTGCTGCCATTAAGAAACGTGCGCCAGCACTTATGGCTGGAATCAAGAAGTACAATGACCTTTGTGCAACCCTCACCTCTATGTACCGGCCAGATTGGGGCATTCCACTTCCAGAACCTCTTCCCAACGAACTCAAACCTCTTCGTGATGCTCCTCATCTTATGCAGGACGTGTGGATTAGCCGCCCTACGGAGAAAGTACCACGATGGCTTGAGGACAAAAATGTCCGCAATGGAATTCGAGCTCAGCTGAAGCTTGACCGGTGTCAGGAGGAGCGCCGGCGCCTAGAAGTTGAAGCTGTCAACCTCATGCGATGGTTTGGTCGGGAACTTGCTGCCGTGGAGCTTGCCTTGAGTGAACCCTCTAGTAAGTGAATACTCCATTTCCGTCTATGGTAGCTCTTCTCTCAGCACATATTTACCTAGATTATAGCCTTCATATTCCCCTTCAACAACGCCATACCCATCTTCTCAGCCTTCGTGCTCGATGGAGTAATCCGCTCACCTCTGAGCAAGCTTTTGACCGTCAAATCCAATGGGCTTTTGAAATTACACAATCTCTGCAAGTGTCGTCTCTGACATTGCCAGACCATCTATCTCCTCTGTCATATCCCATATCCGAGCCTTGGGCACCTCTACATGAGCAACTTGAAGATGTTGATGATGATGACCATCCAGAATCTCCTGCACCCACCACTGAAGATATCTTGTTTGCCGACTATCTGACACATGAACTCAATGAAGAAGGGACAGAAGATGAGACTGTAGCTCTATTTTCTCTATTATCTGATGTCAATGTGACGTTAGTGTGGAAGCTTCCTGTGAGGTGTAACTTATGCTGGCATTAACTCATCACTTACCAGCTATTATCTCTGCAGGCGTGCATGTTGATTCATCAGGATCTGCTCCAAGAGCTGCACTTTAGCACCTCCGAATCATTTGAATCTCTCTCACTCTCTCGATACTTTCCTCATCTTCATGGACGTTTTATCTTCACCTCTCGAGAGTTTGCGATGTTGAATTCGCCTACTGGGCGCCTAAATGACGTGTGTATTAATGGTATTGGAGCACTATTACAACAACAGTTTTCCGAGCCAACAAGAAAAACCTCTTCTTCAAGCCAAAATTGCACCCTCTTCTCCACATTTGATCTATCCATGATGCAATACAAAGCTGGTGATGCAGAGGTATGGCGGCGCACAAAGCAAACGGAGTATTGGGCTCGTGATATCTGGATCCTCCCTATTCACCGTGCACAAACTGAACATTGGACCATGAGTACCATCATTCCCTCAACCGGTCACATCTATCTCTTTGACAGTTTCGGTCAGCACCATCCATGGAAGAGCGAAATTCAGGTGTGTAATTTTCTTTGTTGATGATATAAATCTTCGCTGACTCTCCAAAGACAATCATGTCCTTTGTGGACCGCCTGGTTCTTGTTGCAAACCAGAATGGATATCTTCTACATGCAATTACATCTGGGTGGACTGTGCAACCTACTGTTATCCACCCTCGCCAAACCAATCAAGTTGACTGTGGCATTTGGGTAATTGCAAACATTGCAGCTGTTCTTGCCGGGTTCACTGTCACTGGTATCCAAGAATCTGACATTTTGTCTCTTCGGCAGTCACTTCTCAGGTGTATCGCAGCACTGCCAGTCACGTAACTCATGTTATGTTATTATTACCATGTTTTATTATAAATATTTCATTAATCTTCTGAAATTTCGTTTGAAATGTTGCCCAACTCTATGTGATGTTATGAGGAAACCGGTCTACAGATCTACAAAACTAGTTTGATACATTAGCTCCTTAGACCTGTGAAGCGATTCTGCATCATCAGGATTGACTGCGACCGCATATCCGAGGTCCTGCAGGCATTTTAGCAATACAGACACATCTTTCGACACCCTCTCAGTTCGCCTCCAATCCTCACTGACTCCTGCCAATTGCAGAATTTCACCCTGATACTTGTATAGCCGGGTCTGAAGTCCTTCAATATATGTGATCGCATTGAAGATTCTTTCAGTCTTTTTACTTGTAAGACAATCATTGTAGTAGTGCTCCATGAGGCTATAGGCTGACTGGCCGACAAAATTCTGGTACTCTTTTTACTTGTAAGACAATCATTGTAGTAGTGCTCCATGAGGCTATAGGCTGACTGGCCGACAAAATTCTGGTACTTTTGAGTAATTTTGTCAACCTTGGCCTGCCAGAATATGACAGTATTGGGGTCGTCTCTGCATACATAATTAGATGTTTTCTTTTAAATAATTGAGTTCATACTGAGATGGAACTATTGAATCTTGTACTATCGGCTCATTGATTAACTTTGCTGGTGTCCTTACAACTGGATGTCGAACTCGAAATCCTGATCTAGTACATATGAGTATTAGCTCAGTTAGTAGAATGAACAATTACCTTTGTTTTACAGTTGTCTGATAGTGTTTCCGGCGACGAGCATTCACAACATCTTTGTTTCTTCAAAGTTTTGAAGATGTAAGATTAAAACAACCATAGTAAACTGTTAAACTTACCTATGATAGCTGTTTCTACTCTTGAGATTAGCGGCTAACCTACGCTCCTCTGAGGTATGGTACTTGCGCTGGCGACCCATTGCTTGATGTACTAAATGGAAGTTAGAAGAGATAAAGCTCAATTGCGTTATGAAAGCTTACCGAAGGTTCGTCTTACTTTTTTGAATTCGTCTTACCTTTTCTCACTTTGACCCCAATCTTGATTTAAATTGGATAGTAGTATATAATATTCGTTCAAATGCAGAATGTCAAGTTTCCCAATTCTTAGATGAGATATTGCATTGAGAACTAAGGCAAAACCGTTGGTAGGAAAGACCGGCCCGCTTATCTGTGGGTGCACCGACCAGTCACATGCACCGGTGCACTGACCATCACATGCACCAGTGCACTGAGGTCACTGAATTACTTAAATTACTCAAAATGGCTCATCTACTCAACTTCTTGCTGACGTATTAAAAGGTATATGAGGTTCTCATGTTGCTTCATATTTGTTCTATTTCATGGTCGAGACCAGGTTGTCAATCCAAAGTTGGACCTATCAATGCCTATGGTGGATCTTTAAGCAGCTTAAAAACTCAACTTCGCTGTCAACTGTCGTCAAGAACACTGTAAATTACTGTTACCATCATGCTAGATCTATAGTGAGTGTCTGCTTTCTACCACTGACTTTTTTGCGCATAGCAAAGAGATTATTATATTTATATGTTAAACAGATATCACTCATTCAGACCTCATGGACAATGAACTATTCCGTCCTGGTCTAGATATCATTCTTGTAGTAATTACAAAACTTGTCAAACTAACTTGCTTCTCTTGTAGGAAGCTTGCAACTCCCTTTCTGATGTAATTTGTTGCCACCGCAAACAGTCATTTTGTTGCCACCGCAAACAGTCATATGTGACTCAAGGTTAATGCCAGTATTTTTTTCAACCTCTGCTGACCGTCTACTTCCTACCAGTAGAGCAATAATCTCAACATATATTGTCTTTTGCTACCTTGAAATGCAACTACTTCCTGAACTTCAGCCCAACATTGGTTCTCTAGCCACAGTTGACTCAGATGTCTCCATGCTTTGCGGTGAGGCTAATCATGAAGTCGAAGGTGGTGGTATGATAACGGATGACTATGAGTTTGTGAGTTATATCGTATAATGATTTACTATTGCTAATTGTTAAATAGCTTGATACTAGCCATTTGCATGGTGCCGAACAAATTGGTGGTGGTAATAGTTCACCTCAAAACACCGATAATTCTACTCCAAGCCAATATGGCCTTCGGCGCAATATAATACTCACTCCCCATGCCCAGCAATGCCATCACACTCGTAACACTGCTGGCCAACTCGATGAGGAACTTACTCCTATCACTCCCAAGACCTCTCAAAACTTGCTTTTAGATGGCCTGGATGATGCGACTATTGCCAGTCTTGCACATGACAATTCCTCGCCCTTTTTGAGCTCTCCATCTCCTACTGCTGGTCAAGCTCTCCCTCATAAAGTTCCATCCACTAATGAGGACATGATCCGACCACATTCACTTCTTGAAGACTTTTACAAGGCAGGGGATTTCCGACCAGTCGTTCCACCTGGTTTTAATAGATCGGAAACAAACCACGTTCCTTTGGGCCCTGCGCTATCCAGCACTGCAGACCACAAAAACGCCAACTTTAGCAAATTGGCCACTTCTCTCTTTCAGTCCAAAGTCGGTTCTACTACCCCTTCGACTCGATCCCAAGCTGCATCTCCTAAGACTGCAGGCCGCCTCTCAAATGCCGAATATGTAGAATTAAAAGCTTCTTTCAATCACATTGACAAAATTTTCACCGATCTTGCTCAAGCCACAAACCGCCCCCTTGACACCATTAGGCGACGCTATGTCAACAGCAGGGGAAGCCGACCACTGCGGCAAGGCACTGCTTGGAATCTATATCAGACATACTTTAGTATGCATCGTGAGGAGGAAATGGCCCGAGCTAAAATGGATCTAGATGATGATCGTGATAGTTCGTGATATCATCCTATCTGCCTTATTATTATTTTAACATAACCTTCTTGCTAGTGAATGAGATCGCCAGCGACTGTTTCAAGGTTTTTCTTGATGCATGTGGTGATGAAGCTGAAGATTTTCTTCGCACTGCTAATGACTTTGAACGTGTTGCTAGCCAAAAGGAAACCATACAACAGCGGACCCGTGCTTTTGAGAAGCACATACAAAAAGTAGAGAGGCTGGTACGTGATTTGTACGATAATACTGTATGTTTAACTGACTTTCTATGCAGAACAATGAAGGAGTACATAATCGATTTCAGACCATTACCATTGTTGTTGGCGAGTGTATCCATGAAGACGCAGGCCTATCCAGGGTTTTAGCTACTCCTCGACTCGAAGATGTTTGTTTTTTTTCCCGCTTCTGCCTGGCTATTGTTATTCATGAAGACCTCCAGTTTTTTTCCAACCGGCTGAACCTCAACAACGATGTTATCATGGGTCTGGCCAAGTGTGAAGTCTAGTAAGTTTTCCATACATATTTGCTATCATCCTCAATCTAATATGCTTGTCTCCCAAGCAACGGCACGGCACTACAATTCACAAAGTCATTTGATGTTGATGAAGTCGTCAAGAAAGTCAACAAATCATCTGTTCCAGTGAAAACGTACTCTGGATTTGTTGACGTTGAATCAGATACAGACGATTCAGACGTTGATGATACTAATCCAATTGAGGGCTGTAAAAAACGGTTGCTTAAGCTCTTTGGTACGTTTCTCCTGCTCTAGTCCACATATGCCCCAAACTTATAGGTGCTCAGTGGCTGCTGGAAAAGCTGCCAATGTTCCATACACTTCAAAGAAAGTGCCATGGACCACGATTGGTAAACACCTCCTCGCCTGCTCTCACGTCATTGAAGGCTGGCCTGCAGCCTGCCCATTCCCACATGAAACCGTCAAAGCTGACAAGTCTAAGAAAGCAAATGGAACCGATGGAAGCCAGGGTATCAAGGACCTCGGTACCAAGTATGGTCGAATACTATTAATCGCACTCAAGAACAAAGAAGTGAAGTTGGTACCGTGCAATGCAGAGTCTATTTCAGATAACACCACACCTCTGATCACTACCGCCTTGCCCTTATCTGATGACGATTTCAACATCCATGCCCGATGTCTGTATGAAAATGGCCGTACTGCCCGCCTGCCTGAAAATCGCCAAAAAAGCTCAGCAGCCACCCGAGTAAAGCGTAAAAAGAAATGTCCAGAAGTCATACCAGTCGATTCAGATTCTTCTGCACCAACTCTGCCATCTGCCCCTGTTAAGCCAACCGCATCGGCTAAATCTACGAACACTAAAAAAGTCCCCACTGCAAGCCCCTGCTCTGACACGGACGATGATCGCCCCATTACCGAGCTGAAGAAACCTCACAAAGGAACTGCATTTGCTGAGCCCATCGAGATTCAATCAGACGATGACTATGTTATGGATGGTGATGGTGATGAGTCTGAGACCCAGCCGATTCGCTCTCCAGTTAAGACTCGGGGAAAGGGAAAGAAAATCGTGAAGGAGAAAGCCGTGAAGAAGCCCATTGCCACCACCAAGAAGAGAGCCGCCCCTGCCGCCCCTTTGACTACCACTGAGGAGAAGGCAACCGCCTTCACAACCTCCAACAAGATGGTGGAGAAGGTAACTGCCTTCGCAACCTCCCACAAAATAGCAACTACCGCCACAACTTCCAAGGAGAAGGTGACGACCTCCACAGCCTCCAACAAGACGACTACCACAAGTCCCATTGAGATGGCGACGACCACTACAACCTCCAAGAAGAAGGCAACAATGTCAGAGGAACAGACGGCTGCTCCTACAAGCTCAACAATTCCCACTGTCCCCGCTGTTTCCACCGTCTCCACCACTTCTACCATCTCCGAAGAAAATTATCCTGCTGAGAAACACACTGCACCCACAATCAAGCCAGTCATGGAGAGCTGTCCTACCGATTGCATCCAGCCCACTTCTGCCAACAACTCACCTGTCTCAGAGTCCCATGCCACCTCAACTGCACCTGGCGCATTGAGCGCTACATCTGGTACAACTGTAGCTGTTCCCATATCTAAGATTATAGCCGTGTCACGTTCCATCCCCACTGCCGATCAACATGTTCTACCCAGCGCTCATGCCACCAGCACCGCTGCACACCAAGAACCTAGAACACGCCAGGATACTGTGGATCCTTTTGCGCTATGTCAACAACTTGGTACCCCGACTCCAGAATCTGCGGTCCCTCAGGCCACCTCTGTCGAGCCTCTCTCCCGTGCCACCTCTATCAAGCCACCCTCCCATGCCACCTCTGCTAAGCCACCCTCCCGTGCCACCTCCGTCAACCCTGGCACCTTCATGCCCACTCCTGCAAATGCTGAGGATCAGGTACCAGGAGTTGTGTTACCCCAGGCTTGCCAACCTCCCAACCGACCCCCAAGCCGTGGTCATCACAACGCTCCCACTAGGCTTGCCATGCTCCCAGCACCACCCCGACCACATGAGCAAGCTAATGCTGAGGCCCGCCCATATCAGAATCCACACAATGCCCACGACGGATGTTCTGCTGGCCATTACCCACCTGAGTACTACAACGCATACAACCAAGCCCATCACCTGCCTGCATACCCCAATTATATGCCGTACAACGTTCCCTACCAACCCCCCTACCATACTGCCCCCCATGGGTATCCAGGTGGTGGCCCTCACCCTCCTCCGTTCCATGCTGGAGGTCACCCTGCATTTGCGGTCCACAGCCATCCCTATCACCATCAATCCAACATCTATGGATCCAGTGCTATGCAGCCTCCCCACCCCATGCAATACGGACCGCCCCGTTCCAATGCGATCATAGGTCCTCAGGCTCCTAGGATGCCAAGCCACAGTGCAGAGCCTTCCCTCCCTCCGGTCTTTGAGGGCCAGTATTGGAACCAACAAGAGCAGATCCCTCCAGTCTCCATCGAGCAGCAGGCTTCCACCGAGCAGTCTGACACTGACCCAGATGCCAACACGGAGGGTTGACAATATGAGAGCAGGTCCCTCCAGCCAGTCCCTGTTGAGTAAGTCCCCATCGAGCAAGTCCCCGTCAAGCAGGCTTCCACTGAGCAGTCGGGCACCGACCCAGATGCCAACATGGAGGGTTGACGATACAAGTGGGGCTCTCAATATCTATAATCATACCTTGGACATTTGGACATGTGTTACCATATCATCTTGCAAATACAATGTTTTTGGCGAATGTGATATATAGAATGCGGTCTCCGAAATACAATGTTTTTTGGTGAATGACATATGAACAAAACTCGAATACGGTCTCATACTTCCATAAAAAAAACCTCCGTAACAGAGGTTCACAACTCATATTTCTGGCGAATGTGATATATAGAATACGGTCTCCGAAATACAATGTTTTTTGGTGAATGACATATGAACAAAACTCGAATACGGTCTCCATACTTCCATAAAAAAAACCTCCGTAACAGAGGTTCACAACTCATATTTCTGGCAAATGTGATATATAGAATACGGTCTCCGAAATACAATGTTTTTTGGTGAATGACATATGAACAAAACTCGAATACGGTCTCCATACTTCTATAAAAAAACCTCGTATACAATGTTTTTTGGTGAATGACATATGAACAAAACTCGAATACGGTCTCATACTTCCATAAAAAAAACCTCCGTAACAGAGGTTCACAACTCATATTTCTGGCGAATGTGATATATAGAATACGGTCTCCGAAATACAATGTTTTTTGGTGAATGACATATGAACAAAACTCGAATACGGTCTCCATACTTCTATAAAAAAACCTCTGTAACAGAGGTTCCGACCTCTACAGTTCATACCTCTTGGGAGGTTTCGACTGACACCGACTGATATCGACTGCTCCCGATCGAATCGTACATGCGGTATCGACGTGCGGTGAAGCACAAAGGCCGATTCCTAATTGCATGAAAATGGGCCTCAAGGTCCATCAAGAAGCACTTACCGTCGTGCCAGCGGTGTGAAACCCAAGGCCTCATCATCGAAATCCATCATTTCTTGATTATGTTGCATGGAAACTGAGTCGTCCGTGAGATGTTCTAGGAATGGGAAGTCAGATGCAGCAAGGATATCCCGCTGGTCGTGAGGCCTACGCGTGACCTGTTATTTTACTTCTCACTGTGCCCTGGTTCAAGGCGTCGTTTTCATTCTTTTGAGTAGATATTATTACTGAGTGAGTCTAGCCTGAAGTTTTCGGCTTTTTCATGCACACTGCTTACCGATTTCAGCATTTCAGTATTCTTTAGAACTCGATATGTTATTTTCCCTCAGACTCATCTCGTCATTTGAGACAGCACATATCATTTCCAAAAAATAACCTTCTCCATTCCGTCCCCAGGCAAAACACCCACAGCCAACCCTCCAGAAGGCTCCTGCCTCTTTTCCAAAAAATAACCTTCTCCATTCCGTCCCCAGGCAAAACACCCACAGCCAACCCTCCAGAAGGCTCCTGCCTCTACTGATTCTCCTACTGTAACTCATCCAGTTCTGCACTCGCACCTCCATGATCCTCACTCTCAAGGCCATGCAATGTACGCACCCTCAGCAGGAACACACCCCTTTCCTTTGGCTGCACCCGCACCCCACACCCAGCCCTCTGCCATCACCTATACTCCCATGCCCTGTCCTAACATCTGCATTTGCCAATGCACTCTCCATCTCTGTTTGTGCTCTCAAAGCCCTCCACCTCCCTTTCCATGACCTTTGCTTTTTTAGAATACACGCTTGCACATTCATGTACAGCCCATCTGGCATGAGTGCTGAATAACTAGGAGCCAATCATTCGCCGCACCTCTGGTGCACCATTGATATAATGCTGTACCAGCAGTCAGGGAAACAACATGCACCAGAAGTCAAAATAAATATTTAATTATAAGGCTGAAAACTGTAAGCCTCCTGATAGCAGTCTCAATAAATTATATCTCCACAAACACCCCAATAAATACACAGACAGTACAGAACAAAGGGCAGGAACCAGCTCAAGCTATCAACTCAACAATAGTCCAACCACTGTTATGAAGAGGGGAAGCATGGAATGATGAAATGGGATCAAATGATGATGATCTAAATCAAGATCTGATCTGACAATGCCCAATTTGATATGACTAAAAGGGGAAAGGTAAAGCAGCATGAAGGAATGTCAAAAGAGATGAATAAAATGGTGGCACATGCATTGAATGGAGGAAGGAAGGGATGAATGGAATAGTGGCACTGAAACATGCATTGAATGGAGGAAGAAAGATGAATGGAATGGTAGCACTGAAACATGCATCACCAAAATGGAAAATGGAACCACAAATTAGGTCAGGAATGCTGAGAGGTCAAGAGCAAAAAGTCATGTGATCTGGTGGTCTGTGCACTGAAAAATTAGTATAAATAGTCCAAGTAGAGTAGAGAATAACCAGGCAAAATGGAACCACAAATTAGGTCAGGAATGCTGAGAGGTCAAGAGCAAAAAGTCATGTGATCTGGTGGTCTGTGCACTGAAAAATTAGTATAAATAGTCCAAGTAGAGTAGGAGGTCAAGAGCAAAAAGTCATGTGATCTGGTGGTCTGTGCACTGAAAAATTAGTATAAATAGTCCAAGTAGAGTAGAGAATAACCAGGCAATTGATAGACAAAGGCTCAGTGGTCCCCAGGGAGTGAATCATCTAGGCTACTTCTTATTAGAAGTCTATTGGTAGACAAAGGCTCAGTGGTTCCCAGGGAGTGAACTGCTTAGGCTGGAGTTTATTGAGAACCTTTTTCTGCCCATCAGGATATTTAATATTTTGTGAAGCACCCAATACATCAAGTTTTAATCATCAAGCACCAGTGTGGATTAGAGGAAACTTTCTAAGACTTCAAGAAAGCCCCAGAACTATCAGTACTACTTGCAACCAAGTACTACATCAAACACATAATGAACATTGGGAAGCAACTCCCATGCAGGAATGAGTGTGTGGTATATTGGGAGAAGTTAACGATCAAACAAACAGTTCATGTCCTCAAGAAATCTGACCCTCTGGCATCTCGAACTCGAAACACATTTATGCACGAAGTACATGTCATGCTTTTCTGCAAAGCGCATAATTGATTATTTTTGGCTATCTTAGCATCATTCAGATGCTCAAACATGTCTATCGTATTGTTAAATCCACATTTTGGTTACAAGCTTGGCAACATCTCATCTCTGATTATCTCTGCAAGTCTCTCCTCTTTTCACACTGTCATTCCTGCTCCTGGGTTTTCTTTGGCATACCTGGTAATTGACATAAGTAAATGTTTTCCAGTATCATTGTACCTGTGTTGTATGTCTGGATATAAAAATCACATATATGCATATATCGAATCGAGTTCCATTGTAACAAGGCAAGAATCATGTTGTTTCTTCATTCAAAATCTGAGATGTCATCCCATATGGGGCAAGCCTGACTGTTTGGTACCGTTCCAAGTACTCGATAAGTGTGTCATTGCCGTTGCTGCGTGCAATGTCAAGCAATATCTTCTCTTCAGCATCCTGGACTGTTCTATCCCATCCACAGTCAAGCAAAAGCTTCACCTTTTCTGGATCTGTGTAGTGTTTATAATCTGTAAATGCATTGTAGAGAGCATTGTGACTACATGATTGGGCACCATGATCCAAAAGGTATGTCATCATCATATGAGAACTTTCTGACATCTCAATGGCATAGTCAAGCACTGTATTTCCGAGTTGTGACTGTGCAGAGATCAGAGCTGGCTCTTGTTCAACAAAGGCAATGACCATATCCAGATTGCCTGCCCAGGCTGCACAATGCAAAGCAGGCCTACCAAAATAATCACGACAATTGAGGTCAATTCCTCGATGCACCAATTCATGAAAGTCTTCTGCATCCCCGTGATGTGCACATGAAAACAAGAACTCCGCGCTCGATTGACTGCCAGATTGAAATAGGTTAGGACCACCCAAATCCAGAAGCCACCGAGATAGGACCCGATGCCTGCAGCTGAGTGCCACTCCATAAGCTACATATAATGCATCCTTTATCTGTTCTTGCCAGTCCTCGAAACCAGCAGTAGGCTCGTCCAGCAGAGTCTCAAGACTAAAGGCCTTTATGAAAGTTTCAATCAGTCGGCCATATTTGTTGCTTTTTCCAATCTCGTCCTCCATGGAAGATGCTGAATACATAGCAGGCACTCTGGATAAACAATATTTGATTGCAGAGAGAAGATAACTATTTCCTGAGCTTGGGCCAAGGTATTCACTGATAGCATAGTCTGAATACTCTTCCTGAGACCATTCATCAACCAAGCCACAAGTCCCCTCAATGACAATTTCTTTGACAAAGGGATTAGATGAGTGGTTGAAAACCCACTCCAAGGAGTTGTGAGGGAGAAGATCATTAAAAGACTTCAACACTGCATCGTGCTCTGCTATTTTCAAAGACTGCCTTGGCAACCATAGTGGTCGCCACGATTGCCATGGCTTCAAGCGGCAAGTAAGCATATACCAGAGATTCCGGCATGTGTATCCTGTAGTATATGCAGCATACAAGAGAAATTTTGTTGAATAGAATATGAAGGGGATGCGGTAAGGACAAGCAATGTCCAAGGCAGGAATCATGGAGGATCCAAAGTAGAAGAGAAACGTGAAAGCAGTGACCACACCAACAATTCCAGATATTGGACGGGACAACTGTGAAACGTAGAGAACTAGTCCAACCAGAAAGATCGCAACTGAGCAATGTAGGATCAATGGGAGACTCTGAATAATGTCGCCGAGCTTATATTTCACAAGTCCACCAAAGCGGAATTGGCGGATTAAGGCACGGGTCTTGGCGCTTCCAGGAACAATTACAGTATATGCCTACTCACCTGTATTAGATGGCTGCAAGACCAAGTAAAGGGAGTGTACAAACTTGGATCCATTGTTTGGCTAGGACAGACAGGAGGGCAGTTGATAACGAGAGAGCAAGGCTGGTGAAAAAGAGTCCATTCACCCATACATCTATGGAAGTGTGCGTCTGGCTTCCGGGACCCAGAGATGCTCCAGAAACAGCATCTATCCTCGTTCTATTTCCGGCGGCTCTCAACAATTGGTTGTTTTCAAGAAGTAGGGATACCGTAATCTGTCCGTTATCTGGTTGAAGCGCTTGGGATGTTTGAGCGACAAACGTTGTGACAACTGCCGAGAAGAGTGCAGCCTGTCTTGGATTGAGACAACATTTAGGAATGTATGTCATCAATACTCACAAAAACAAGGAGACTATCAAGGATGCTCCGAAAGCCCTCAATCATGTCCGCATCGTGACTCTCTGCTTCGTCAAGATAGACATACCACACTCGCGCATTTTCGGCTGCTTCTTCTCCGGGTTCGTCAGGGCTGTACATCTGTGTGTAATCATAATTACGACCACCTGGGAGCCATAGGGTGAATGGATATCATTTCATAATAAATCCACGACCATACCCAAGTTATGGACGCCGAAGGTCCTATGGCGCGATCCATGCAAGAGGTTTGCCATTGTGAGTAGGAAAGATGGTTATACGTGGCCGTTCTTCCACGAATCGAATCAAATGATGATTATGGATTGATAATGATTTACTAATCAGTTGGCTGTGTATCGAAGGGAGGAAACGAAAGACAAATAAGGTAGGGGTCTTCAAATCTATCATTCTTTGCTTTGATCACATTGACACCGGGTCATCCCTGATATTCTGAGCGGCAGAAGAACAAGTAGTGTACGCCATCCAGTAGTTTTTGTTGAGCGTAGACGACACGGAAGGGAAACACGGAGGATGAAGACAAGAGCAAACTGAAGGCAATGCAGACTCCTTGCCTATATTCCATGACACTTACAAGTCCTTTGGATTACTGTTCCTGTTTCATTTATAAATACATCCTCTAGCCCCACTCACGTCGGCCACAGCTCCCCGCCTCAAGCGGCGTGCCCCCAGATAACTCTTGACTTTGGCCCTGGTTGCCTTGCAGCCCGCCGGAAGGCTCCTGCGTCCACTGATGCTCGACTCGTTCCTTGAGCCGTCCAAGCTCCGCACCCTTCCTCATCCTCACTGTCAAGGAGAATTCCTTCACACACACGGTAAGCTCGTGCGCCATTTCGATCCCCCATTACCACCGTCTAACCAGTGCTACAGATGCTCCTATCAACGTCGGCTGGGGCTCGAAGCAAACCCAGTTCCACGGTTCTCTGGGTAAAGCCGCCGCTCAAACACCCACTCAAACACTGGTCGGCTCAAGCCCAGACGACGACCTCGCCCCACGTATAAGTTGGCGCGGCGACGGATCCTTCTTCGTCGTCTCTGCCCTTTCCCCGCCTTCTCCTACCAACTCCATGCGCAAGCGGACGTTGCGTGTATACGACCGCGATGGAAAACTCCAGTCCACCTCGGAGGCTGTCCCTGGCCTCGAACACATGCTTGCATGGCGCCCGTCTGGGAATTTGATGGCTGGGACGCAGCGATTTGGGTTCGAAGGTGGTGGTGCCGGGACGGAGGGGCGTCACTATGTGGTTTTTTTTGAGAGGAATTGGTTGAGGCATGGGGAGTTTGGGATTAGAGCTGTGGATTTAGCTGGAAAGGGAAAGGACGTTGGCAAGTGGGGGTATCGCGGAAGGGAGTTGAGCTGGAGCTCGGATTCGAATGTTCTTGCGGTCTGGGTAGAAAGGGACGAAGGAGATGTTGGTATGGTTTCCACTTCTAAGAACTAGCAATGCATACACTCATATCTCTCTCTCTCTCTCTCTCTCTCAAGTACAACTCTGGACCACGGGCGATTATTACTGGTGCGTCTTGTAACCTGGCTATCTCTCTGGAGACCCAACTAACATCTATCCCAGGTATTTGAAGCAAGAGATTGAAGCTCCCGCTGTTGATGGACAAGTTGGACGATTCACCTCAGTCTCCTGGCATCCAGAACAAGCTTTACACCTCATACTAACCACCAAAAGTACTCCTGCTTCACTCGAGTGATCGTGCCCTAACATAGTTCATACAGCTGCCTTCGTTCAACGAAAATATGCATGAGTCACTTTCATATCGCCCTCCGGGCCCCCAATAGACTCAGGCGCAGTTACTGTCTTTGATGGAAGTAAGCACCCGTCCTACTATCTATTCATTTAAAAGATTTTGTTGACTGGCTTTGTAAGTAAAATCCTACTGACACCCTTCCGAATCGAGAACGTCCCACCTCCATCTCACTCTCCTCCTCTCATCGTTCGCTACAACCGCGCATGATGCTCGTTTCGTCCCTGTGACGAGTTTGAGTGGCCTCCTGACGGCGTCTCAGGATGGGGAGATGAAGCAAGAGAAGACGGAGTGGGAGACCCGCCGTGTCGAACGCGGTTCGAGGATTGTCGTTGCCGTGCCCAGCGCTATGGCGCTTGTTCTGCAGATGCCCAGGGGCAATTTAGAAACGATAAACCCGCGTCCGCTGGTTATCATAGTTGTCAAGCAGGATATTGACACGTAGGTGGATGAACTTTTCTTTTCGCACGCAATTTAATTTATAATTCATTTTTTGATTATACGAATAAACAGAGGTGATTACCGCAAAGCGTTCTCCACATGTCAAAAGCACCGCATTGATCTTAACGTTCTCGTTGAACATGACGAGGCCAACTTTTTGGAACGATTTTCGTCATTTGTGATTTGTGGAACAGATTAGCGAGGTTGATCATATCAACTTGTTCTTGAGCAGTTTAGGGTGGGTCTTCTAGGTTTGTTGTCATCTGCTTGGTCTTAACCTCACTATCGTATAGACGGGGCTCGCAGCCAACAGAAACCATTGCCAAGCTCTGCGATGCTGTCAGAGTAGAGCTAGAGAGAAAGGACTTCAAGCGATACGTGAACTCAATATTGACGGCATACGTCGTCAAAACGCCGCCCGAACATGAGGCTAGGTTGTCCCTCGTGCTCCGTTTGCAAGGTCAGATCTCATCTTGTCGTTGCTCATGATGGGACTTACGGATTAAGCAGAAATTGATCCCGAAGTTGTTGAGGACGTAGTCAAGTACATCATCTTTTTGGTTGATGCGGATAGGCATTTCGATACGGCGCTTTCTGGTACATCATCTTATCTTATTCGGACTCAGATCTCTTGTAGTCTTCCTTGAGGCTCAGAGTTTTTCAAAAGCCATGGTGGCTCACGAGAAGGCATTGGAGTGGCAGGAACTCTTCTACCTTGCTCAAAAACTGGAATGTCAGAGGAAGATATCGTCACGACGGGTTATCGAGTGGCAGGTTTGTCTCTGTAGGTTGACGAGTGGGAGCATTCTTTGTATTAATAGTCTTGAGAATACTAGCATTGTTATAATCCTCCAGCAGCATTCTCGCGGATATGGAAACGGCTGATGCCATCGGGAGGCACGATTCTTCCATCAAAATCAAGATGGGGCCAGGGAGCATTAGGAAGTAAATATCAACTCCAGGAGGAGATGAATTAGCAGGGGTGTTGCTTGCAGTATTAGATGAGGCAGCCTGAGACAAGGGGTCGGATTCATACACCGAAGGCGTAGGAGGACGCTGAGGGCAAAAAAGGTTGACAGAAGGATAAATAGACATTAATACAAGTATGATACAAGCTGAGGAGACAACAATTGTTTAGAGTGAATATGTCTGGTTGGGTAGAATGTGAAACTAGTTGATTGGCTCATCCCGTACATCGCTGTTGTGCCGGTATGTCTTAAAAGGTGAATAGTCCCTCATCTCACGCTAGCCTCAGCTTACATTTTTCTAGCGTCGGAGATTTCCGAAGCCACATGCTTCCACCATGCTTCCAACAACCCTGCTGCGTGAATAGCATTCAGTGTATCACCATTCTTTCCTACTCACAATGACAAACCTCTTTACACAGAGATGTACAGGCCTGACAAACCCGGAGAAGAAGCAAAACAGAATGCGCGTGTGTGGAATGTCTATCTTGACGAAGCAGAAAGTCATGATGCGGACATGATTGAAGGCTATCGGAGCATCATTGACAGTCTTCTTGTTTTTGTGAGTATTGATCGACATACATTCTTGAATTTCTTCCTAACTTCAAGATAGGCTGCCCTCTTCTCGGCAATAGTAGCTACGTTTGTTGCCCAGACATCTCAAGCACTCCAACCAGATAACTCGCAGATTATGGCATCTCTCCTCGTCGAAACTAACCAATTATTGAGAGCTGCTGGAAATAGTACGAACATAGATGCAGTGCCTCCAGCATCTCTAGGTCCGGACAGCCGGACGTACACTTCTATAGATGTATGGGTGAATGGAATCTTTTTCACCAGCCTCACTCTCTCGTTATCAACTGCCCTCCTGTCTGTTCTAGCCAAACAATGGATCCAAGTTTGTACACTCTCTTTATCTTGGTCCCACGGTCATCTGATACAAGTGAATAGGCATATACTGCAGTTATTCCTGGCGGCGCCAAAACCCGTGCTTTAATCCGCCAGTTCCGCTTTGACGGACTTGTGAAATGGAGACTCGGCGAAATCATTGAGAGTCTCCCATTAATCTTACATTCCTCAGTTGCCGTTTTCCTTGTTGGACTAGCTCTCTATGTCTCGCAATTGTCCCGTCCAATTTGTGGAATCGTTTCTTTAATAACCGCTCTCACATTTCTCTTCTACTTTGCATCCTCAATGCTCCCCGCATTTCATTTGGCCTGTCCCTACCGCATCCCATTCATGTTCATTATGGGTCGACTTCTTTTGCTCGCTTTTCGTGTGACAAAGTGGAGCTGCTTGCATCTCTGGTATATGCTTAACAAGAACAAATTCAATCTTGAATTTCGACTACCGCCAAGGCGACCACGAGGGATGCTAAGACAGACTTTGAAAATGGCAGAGCGCGATGTAGTCTTCAGGGAATTATCTTTTTATGATCGTCTCGCTCACAACTCCTTGGACTGGGTTTTCAACCACTCATCTAACCGCTTCGTCAGAGAAATTGTCATTGAGGGGACTCGTGGCTTGCTCAATGAATGGTCCTCATCTACGCGACCTTCATTCCATGTTATCGGTGAATATCTTAACTCAAGCTCAGGAGATAGTCATCTTCTCTCTGCAATCAAATGTTATATATCAAGATTGCGAGAGACGTGTTCAGGATCTTCCATGAAGGACACGATTGGAAAGAACGAATATGCCGTACTGATTGAAAATTTTGTGAAAGCCTTTGACCTTGAGACTCTGCTAGACATACCTACTGCTGGTTCCAAGGACTGGCAAAAACAGATAAAGACTGCACTGTTTGAAGCTTATCAATCGTCACTCAGACAGAGGCATCGGGTCTTATCTCGATGGCTTCTGAATTTGGGCGGTCCCAACCTTCTCAAATCTGGCAGTGAATGGGGCACAAAGTTCTTGTTTTCATGTGCAAGTGACGGGGATGCAGAAGATTTGCATGAATTGGTGAATAAAGGAATAGACCTCAATTGTCGTGATTCCCTTAATCGGACCGCTTTGCATCATGCAGCCTTTGCAGGCAACCTGGATGTGGTCATTGCACTTGTTAAACAAAAGCCAGCTCTGATCTCTGTGCACGCACAATTTCCGTGGGATACAGCGCTTGACGCTGCCATTTCAAGCTCGTGCAACTCTCATACAATGGTGACATACTTCTTGATCCATGGTGCCCAATTCTCAAGTCACGATGCACTCTATCACGCATTGACAGGTTTTAAAATATTTGATGTAGACCTGGAGAAAGTGAAGCTTTTGCTTGACTGCGGATGGGATAGAATGGTCAAGGATGCTGAAGGGAAGACATTGCTTGACATTGCATGCAGCAAAGGTGACGACACCCTTGTCGAGTACTTGGAACATTACCAGACTGTCAGGTTGGCACCATATGGATTGACATCTCATACTGTGAATGAAGAGACACCATAAGCTCTGCCTTCTCAATTCAAGATATGCATATATGTGGTTTTTATGTCCAAGTATACAGCACAGATACAATAATACCTGAAACATTTATTTATCCAGTGTGACAAAGAAAACCAAGTGTAACGAAGTTACAAAGTTTATAGAGCTTAGTGTGCACACAACACTGAATCAGACCAGACCGGTCTATTGACAATGTGTAACGAAGTTACAAAGTTTATAGAGCTTAGTGTGCACACAACACTGAATCAGACCAGACCGGTCTATTGACAATGTAGTATACAACAAAAATAAGCTGCTTAATAAGCAGCACATATGTACATATATATAGGGTAAAGTAA
The DNA here is from genome assembly GCA_027475525.1 of Macrolepiota albuminosa. NCBI lineage: Eukaryota > Fungi > Basidiomycota > Agaricomycetes > Agaricales > Agaricaceae > Macrolepiota > Macrolepiota albuminosa. The sequence continues at coordinate 1,783,252 of JAMWFC010000054.1, read as the reverse complement.
TTAATATATTAATATTATATTATAATAAATATAATATAATATCTACTACAGTAAGTAAAGCTATGTGGCCAACGCCACATAGCGGACTACGCTACACACCCCCCAATCAGACCGAGCTACGGTCTTGAGATAATACGACGGTCATGCCGTTGGTAAGTCAGGGACGGGGGCAATGGGAGAGTCCCCAGGCTCCTGGAATGGATCGGCAGTCGCGTCGTCCATGTCGTAGTCGAGGAGTTCATCCTTGGGTGCGGGCGCGTAGGAAGTGCCCGAAGGCCCTGCTACTGGCAGGGAATCGTCATAGTCCCGGAGGGGGGACAGTGGGGTGCGGGCGCGTAGGAAGTGCCCGAAGGCCCTGCTACTGGCAGGGAATCGTCATAGTCCCGGAGGGGGGACAGTGTGAGATTGGGGTCGATGGTCGACCCTGGGACAGGTGGTTGGGGATCAGGCAGATCCCTGGTGTCGGACGGGTACTGGCGCGTCCAGATGTCGCGGGCATGAATGTCTTGCTCGATGAGGAGGTACATCCCCTTGGTGAGCACGTCGTCGTAAGCACGACAACTGTCCTGTTGCTGGAGCATCAGGCATTGGCGATCACCAATGGTGGCCTCGTGCCACCCATCCCACTGAGTGATGGACTGGGGTGTACCGTAATGGTCGAGGCGTTGTAGCCTCTCGTTGTCGATAGCGGCCGCCTCGTTGTAGAGCTGGCTGTCGCTGAAGAATAAATGGGCCAAGTAGGTGACCCCATAAGTATACGCGTGGTCAGCCCAGCTGACCAGAATTTGATTATGAAGAAGGACGCGTAATGCGTCCGAAGTGGTGAACATGGAAGCTGACGCTTCTGGGATGTCCACAGCCCGAGCCTCGAAGGTAGGGTCATTGGCGTGGAGGGGCACAAAGGCTTGCCCCGTAGCTGCCTCGTACTCAGCCACGGCCTCTTTGTAGAGGCCTGGCCTTGCGAAGACGTAGGCCAGATACTTGTGTACCGTGGCCTTGGAGGGGCGGCTGGCGCTGAGGGTGCATACAAGCGCAAACCCAAAGAGGCTGCGCCAATGAATGCGCATGGCTCGGTCCATGGCCAGACCGGTCCATACGTTGGACATCCCAGGACGTCCATAGAGGAGGGCGTATGAGCCCAGGTAGTCCAAAGCAAATGGTTGCTTTGGATCAGGGGGGGTAAGGCCGATGAAGGCAATTTTCCCTCCCTCTTTGTGGCGATAGAGCCGCGATGGCACAATCATTCGCAGGACGTTCTCCCGCTCCTCTGGACTCGCGAAGGGTACCACGATAGTCCTATACTCGACCTCGTCGAGTAAATGAGACATAGCTCTGTCTCGGGCCGTAGGGCGGCAGTTGAGTGCCACCCGTTTGAATTCATTGAGCAATAAGTAGCCCAACTGATGCTGACAAAGCGGCGTAAACTGGCTGTTAACCAGTGCATAAAGTCTGTGGACTTCTTGAGGACTGCAGGGAAACCCACGAGGTGCTACTTGGTACACCTTACTGTTGTGGGGCGTCGCTGCGGCGTTGCCCTCTTTATTGGTCTCGAAAGACCTGGCTGCACGGGCTTCTTGCCCGACGAAGATGGTATTGGTCACTGGCGACCAATAGAATTGGGGAGCTAACCCCGTGCCAAAGAATGAATTCTGGTGCTCAATAGTGTGATCACAATAGATCACAACACCGAGTGCATCAGGGATGCGCCCGGTTTGGTCCTCGAGGAGGGCAGCTCCTCGCTTGGCGCTATCCTGTGCCCGACGTTCCATCTTGGCCCATCGATTGCTGTTGCGCCATTTGCACGCCATATGTTGTGCCGCTGTCTTGTGCAGCACAGGGGATTCTATACGAGCCTCTTCAGGCTCCTCATACCAATCGTCATCGGAGGATGGGGATTGTCAGGGGACTCCTCGCTCTTGTCTGGTCACAATTTCCTTTTCCGGAGTTTCCAGAGAACTCCGGAGCATTTTCCACGCCCCGGGGTTCTCCCGGCCTCCCGGAGCTAGCCGTTGGATACTGTACAGTTGTTCCCATGCCCTTCCGCCCCCGTACTGATGTGCCGCACTGGCAGAGGAATCCTTAGACTTGTTCTCTTTGGATTTCCCTCTGCCAGGTGATTAGTTATTGATTGTACTGTCGTTACTGGCTCTAATATACTTTGGATTTCCCTCTGCCAGTTGTGTGATAGTGCCGCAACCTCCGGAGGTTGCCCTTACAGAGATGGCAGCCTCTCCGGCTCCAACTTCTCAGACCATGGGTCCATTGCCCACACACACTGCAGGAGTCGGGCTGGCGGGCCCTCTACCAGTTTTGTGGGTAAAAAGGGGATGTTAGCCCCTGGGGCCCCTTTTGAGGCATCCTTGGGGAAGTGCACGTTGACGTATGCGTGCCCTTCCGGTTGCTTACCCCGACGATCCTTTCGGGGTTGTGAGGCCTTGGCCTTAGTGGGGCGTGTGCTCATGCCCCTGGAACTCTGCTCCCCAGAGTACGTAGTGGAAACCACGGATACTGGTCGTGAAGACGCGACCTCAGACACGCCGCTTGCGAGGCGCTGGATAAGCCAGGGGGCGGCTGGAGCAGGAACATCTTCATAGGGGAGGATGTCCTATCCTAGGCTGGCCTCCCGGCTGGGGGCAGCAATGCTCGACTTAATCGAGCGGGAGGGCGCGTCCTCCACTCCTTGCCGATGCGCCCTTTTGCTGGAGTTGGTGTCCCGACTCAGGGGTGTAGTCTGCTGCTTACAAGCGGCCGATAGGGCAAGGAGATCCATTTTGCGCTGAGCGTGCATATGATCCATGTCGTCCATCATCCGGCAGATGAGGACGACTGCCTCCGCATTGCGGAGGAATGATGACTCTGCGGGTACATCGTACCCGTTATCTCCCAGACGTTGGAGAAGGGTAGCCAGGACTAAGTCCTGGTTGTGAGTGGGCTTGACAGCCCGTGCTTTTCCTTTGTCGCGTCGAGGACGCGACTCTTCTTCCGAGCTGGGCTTGGATTGGTGCGGCATTTCCAGCTGCTGTAGCAAGGAGAGCTTGGCCAAGCTCTCTGTCGGCGCATCAGCCGATGAACTGATTGGTGCGGCATTTCCAGCTGCTGTAGCAAGGAGAGCTTGGCCAAGCTCTCTGTCGGCGCATCAGCCGATGAACTGATGCTTTGTTCTGTATTGAGAGTTTTTGTACTCTCAATGGCTGCGGTGGCCTGCACAAGGGATGCTTTGCGTCCCTCTAGATTGTCAATTGGTGCTGTGGTCGACAGGGAAATTGACCGGCCTCCCTTGGCTGGCGACTCATGCGAGTCGCTGTACTGGGGCATTGCACCCCAAGCCCCCATCCATGCCGGGGGTTATGGCATCATTACGGGCACACCACCCATGCCAGGGTAGTGTGCCGGGGCCGTAAACTGGGGGCAAAAGATGTGCGCCCATAGCCCCTCTCACCATAGTGGGGGCAAACTGTCCCCATCCTGGCGCTGCTTGGGGGCTGACTAGCCCCCCGTAGGCCTGTTGCTGAGGTTGGCCCTCTGCGTGATGTGGCGCATAAGCACCCGATACTGGTTGTTGGGGCTAATAGCCGCCCACAGGTGCGTTCTGGGGCATGAAGTTGCCCTGCATGGATTGAAGTGGCAGATAGCCACTGATCACCGGCTGCTGCGGCAGGTAGCCCGCCGCTGGTGGTTGCTGCTGCTGTGGGAAGCCCACAGCTGGTTGCGATTGTCCCCACTGGGGCGCATTTTGGGTCAGTGGGGGAGCCATCTGCCCCCCCCTTCAGCCGACGGTAAGACCGACGGCACAAACTCAAGGTGCTGCTGCTGTTGCTGCTGCTGCTGCTGCTCAGACTGATCCACGGGCATGTTGTCCATGGTTGAGGGAAAAAGGCGAAAAAGAAATTTCGCCTTTTAAGACGTGTTTCAGCCACAGCTGCTGACCAACTCAGCCAAGCCGCGATCGGCACTGCCAATCAAATTAAGCGCCGGCATGCTTACTTAATTGATGTGGGCGCTTAATGCCCTTCAACTCCAAATAACGGTCAAGTGCTGCTAACTTGGAGCAATGGGAGTGTGGCTCCCATGTTGTGTCCCCCAGGGACCAACGTACTTCAAACTCGAGCGTGTTACGCTCAGTCCACTGGTGCCCAATTATGCACTCGACGAACCATTTGTCATTGTCTCGAGCCCCAAAATCATAGGGGCCTGGGGTTGCCCTGTTAGGGAATAGCGCATCGTCAGACGCGCTGTAAGGTCACAACAGCGACATATGAAACTTAGGAACGATGTGTCGTTCCTGTAATGCCAGAGGCAGCTCCAACACGTAGTTGGAGGTACTTGGTTCTGCGTCTAGAACACGGTATGGGCCTACCCATTTTGGGCAGAGTTTACTCGCCCATCCCTTTGGGAGCCTCAGATTATGCGTTGATAGGTACACCAATGCTCCTACTGCTATTGGCGGGTCTGCTCGCCTACGGTGATTGGCGTTTTTCACCTGGAAGACTTGCACCTCTATGATGGCATCATGCGCTGCCGCAAGGTTCTCCAGGGCCTGCCTGGCAAACTCGACAACTCCTCAGTGGGCCACCGTATCAGCACGAACTTCATGCAGCATGGAGGGCAAGTACCCTCCATTGAGCTCAAAGGGCGCATACCCTGTGGTATCTGAGATACTCGTGTTAATTGCAAACTCAGTGAGTGGACACCAGTCCACCCAGTCCCGTTGGTTAGGGCGAACAACTGCCCTCAAAATCTGGCCTATACTGCGGTTAGCCCGCTCTGTCTGCCCATCCGTTTGAGGATGGAAGGACGTCGACATGAGGAGTCGTGCTCCTAGCAGTTTGTGGAGTTCTCTCCACCATTGAGACGTGAACTTCGAGTCACGGTCGCTCACAATGGTGCTAGGCAGCCCATGCAGCCTAACGATCTCCCTCAGGTAGATCCATGACAGCTCCTTGGCCGTCAGCGTAGTTTGCACCGGTATGAGGTGCACCATGCTTGTCATGCGGCATATTACCACCCAGAGGTAATCGAACCCTCTGGACTTGGGAAAGGGACCTACAAAGTCCATTGCAATGGAATCCCAAGGTTTCACCGGCACTGGTAGCTGGTGTAGCTTCCCGGGAGGGGATCCAGGGGGCAACTTTGCCCTCTGACACGCTGCGCATGAAGCGCAGAACTTAGTCACTTCTTGGGCCATACATGGCCACCAATACCATCTCCGGATGTAGCCCAACGTCCGGGCAGCACCAAAGTGCCCCACCAGTGCATGGGCCTGGTCCAAGACCTGCGTAACAATGGTTTGCATACAGGGGAGGCAGACCACTGCCACCCCTTGACGGTTCTCCGTCGTGATCAGTCCACCAGGCTCATGCCTGAACCGAGGATGGTCGTCAGGATTGGGGATTATCTCGGCGAAGAGAGAATCGTCGCCATAGTCCTGCATCACTTCCTTCCAGAAGTCATCATTGACCAGGCTAGTGGGCTGGGATGAAGGCAATTCGCCTTCGAGCATCTCCGCAAGCATAACGGGTATATCAGGGCGCTTGTGCTCCCCAGTGGACGCTGGGTCCACGGCTTCATGCTCCTTGAGCAACTGGGCGGCTACATCGCGCTCTTCACGCTGCTCCCTGAGGTGAGTGCTTCACCTCCGTTCATCGTCACGCATAGCACGTACTTCCAGGACATGCTCCCTGAGCTCCTGGTATCGGTGGAGAGGTAAATCCTCTCCATCAGGGTCTATGCAGCAGTCTGCCTGCACATACTCATGAGGCTCGTGAGCCTCCCCGACTACATCACTCTCAAAGTAGTGTGACAAGCAGTCTGCCACTTTGTTGAGTTCATGTAACGGAGTCATCCGTATTACTATCAGCGTCAACGACGCTATAATCATTTAGTAGAGTATTACGTAAGATAACATCTTGTTTTCACTCTAAGTACTAGTCAATCCGATACTGCGGTCTGATTTAGCACTTGTGTGATACACACAGGATAGTTCTAACCCGTAACTCCGGTTACATTTTTTTAAATCTTCTGCTATCGGCTTTAGACTCTAGGCTTGTTACCGACTAGGCAACTCTCATCAAAACCTCTCGATTCTCTGTTGGCATCACGCTGAAAACGTGCTTCCATGACTGGCTCTCTTGATCCGGATCCTCCGTTCTCAGCTGCAGACGCAGGTGACTTACCTGTGCTTCAGGCTGTGAAGACGCAATCTGCGTCAGCATACCAACCCCCGCCAAAGCGGGACGAAAAGACCCCTCGCGATGTCAGCGCGAGCTATGGAATGCCTGGTGGGCTATCCGTATCACGGATGATGTCCATTGTACGACCTGGTGGAAAACCAGGAGATAGATCCGCGGTCTCAGGAGTGTCGCTGCCAGCGAGCCAAATGCCCTCACTGATGTATCCGGTATTGCCCGAGAGCTCTTCAGCTCCCTCGGAGGGTCAACCGGACGTTACCCAGTACTCGGAAATGGTACAAGGCAGCGCGTTTGCGCATAGCACCCCATTCCGGACTGCACCTATGGAACGGCATTTGGAATATGTGGCCAATGCTGCCACTGAACCGGGACCGTCGTTGTTGACGACACAAGGACAGAAGCAAGGACCAGCAATAATGGTCAGTCGGGAGGACAACAATGTCGTAGGGCTGGAAAAGGCGTCACCAGCGCCTGGAACTCCAGAGTTGCACAGACGGGCCGGCAAACAGCCGCAAGTGAGGCATGACGGCCTCAGGAGAGTTATGGACTTAGAGTCCGAGTTGGAGTCCTCAGATGATGAGGAAAGCAAAAGGTCGCATTCGACCTTATCTATCCAGTTGCAGCTAGTATTGGACCGATATCCGGCGGTCGTGAAGGAATCGACGCGAAAGCGTCTTCAGCTTTATGTAGTAAAGCACTTACAGTTGCTGGCGGCTAGGAGCCACGATGTACCCCGTGCAGATTCGAGTGAATATATCGAATTGTTTGTGCGCATCTTCGAACTCGAAGTAGTGGAATACCTTAAGCGCAAAGCGGCGCGAGGGTCAGCAGTCTCAACGGCTACTCCAGCCGACTCCGTAGAATGTGAGATGAGTGTGCGCAGACGAGCGCCACTAATCGCGGACGCGATGGAATTGCTCAATGCGCCTCGTCAGGCTGATGAGTCTCAGCAAGACTACATTCGGCGCCAGAACGCCGCAAACCGTCAACGCATTGTTAGCGGAGTGCCTCAGCAGGCATTGTCTGAGGTGGAGACTGTAACGACGACTCCGGCAGAGCCAGAGGCAGCACTTGCAGTGCAGGAGGTTAAAACACCTCGTAAGCAAGTTACAATCAAGGAAGAGGTGGACGAAGTCCACATTCTTGAGGAGCAAACGTGACCACGACGCCACCTCGTAAGCAAGTTACAATCAAGGAAGAGGTGGACGAAGTCCACATTCTTGAGGAGCAAACGTGACCACGACGCGTAGTGCGACGCGTCCACCTAGTGGACAACTGGAATGAACGCGTCAATTACCAAAGGATACGCAACCAGGACTTGCGCGATCATGGTGAGTCGTTCATTGACGACCAGGGGGTAGTCTTTGAGGGGCGTGAGGGCGTAACGCCTGTCGATGACATGCGGCGACAATTCGCGGCTCGGACTGCTGAACCGGACAGAGATCCGGGTGGTAGTGACGACAGTAGTGGTCACTACGAACGGAGGGAGCCAAATCGTCGCAATCACGACGGTGGAGATCGAGATCGTAGGAATGACGATCAGGACGATAATAATCGTCGTGACAGAGGCAGGCAGTCTGGTGGATTACCAGCAGAGCAACAAGTGAGGCAACAGCCCACCGCACGGCCGGAAAGAGTGGTCAATGAGCACTTGTTCCGCAGTCCTCGGGCATTTTCGATGCCCGCACCTCATGATTTGCGTGAAACTACGCCGGGAATGAATGAAGCGGTCAGGATCCATATGGATCATATGCATGACCGCCTCACTCGTCTGGTGGATGACTCCCTTGGAGTCAGATTTAAGTTCCCTGCTGGGGTAAGCCCCCGTAAATCCGATGGTAAGCACATACGTGCGTACGCTGGAGGACATAGGTTCTCGCAACTGGAGGACTGGGCCATGGACGTGTGCTACCACCTCGCAGCCTGCTGCTATGGTGGAGACGACATGGACCAGGAAAGGATATTCGTGCTACACGAATTTATGGAAGGAGAGGCTCGGAATTGGTTCCGTCGCCATGTTCTCCACATTAATCGCGACAAATCGCACTGGACATTTAAAGAGGTCCTGATAGGACTGTATAATCGGTTCGTTAACGCTGCTACGATGCAGGAAGCTCGCGATGCCTTTAGAAAGGCAGTGTATGACGCTAAGACTGGCGTCCAGACCTTTTATGATGACCTGGTGGGTCATGCACAGAATATGGCCGTCTATCCAGACAAATACACTATCCGCGAGACATTCCTGGACGGAATACCCGCAGACATGAGGAGAGCGTTGATACGCGACGATAACTTGTCTCCGGAGGTCAATACTGTGACTGAATTTTTGGCGTATGCCATCCGTTATGAGCAGTCGACACGGACTGCAAACCATTATGAGCAGCGTAGTTCACGCCGAGGACCAGTGACCGTCAGGCAGTGAAGGTGGGAACCTTCCTGGCTAAGCGAACGGAGATGGAGAACAATCGCAATCCGCGATTTGTGGTTCGCAAGACAATTCCTGGAGGCCAACGGCCTCGATCGAAACCTGCTGGACAATTGCCAGCGAACCGCGATTTGTGGTTCGCAAGACAATTCCTGGAGGCCAACGGCCTCGATCGAAACCTGCTGGACAATTGCCAGCGAAGGACAGTCGACCCTTGTCGGGTCAGAATCAAGTAGCACCAAGAGGAGTGGTGGCACCTGCGGCGCGTATGGCGGGTAAAACCGCTGGAGCTCCAGGAGTGGGCCAGAGAAGGCCTGCCGGGGACCCCTCAGCGTGCTACAATTGTGGCAGGAGCGGGCACTTTGCTAAGGAGTGTCCCGCCCCTCCTAAGGCACACATCCGAGCGGCCCATACGGCTGCGGCACCGAGCGATGTCGTCAGTGACGACGAGGACGATGAAATCGTCGATGAAATCGAGGAGGAGCCGCAAGTAGAGGCTGACGGGTCGGAAGTGGATGACGCTGAGAGCGTCCAGATTGATGGCGACGAATACGTCGCAGTGGACGTCTACGACAGCGACTATTACGCTCGTGATGACGAGGAAGAACATCTGTTTGCACTGACGGAGTGCCGTGGAGATCAGCGCGTCCGAATGAGACGTGTAACTCTGCAGAAAGCAACTAATAAGTTGCAGAGGCCACGCTATACTCCCGAAGAGAAGGAGTGCCTGGTCACGTATGTTGATGTCAATGGACATCCGGCATGGACGTTGTGGGACTCCGGGAGTACCACTACGGGCATTACGCCCCAGTTTGCTCACGTCAACGCGATTCGCGTTCATGAACTGGAGGAGCCCTTGATGCTCCAGCTGGGGACTGTGGGGAGTCGCGCTATGGTGCAGTTTGGCGCGGAGGTGAGAATAAAGACGTCAGGAACGTCGACGAAGGAATACGTGGATATAGCGAATTTTGATCGCTATGACATGATTATCGGTACGCCGTTCATGCGTAAGAACAAGGTGTCGCTGGATTTCGTGAACGACATGGTCGTTGTGAATGGTACGCCTCTGAAGGCGGAGAAAGTGGTGTTGAATGATACAGATGGTCGTTTGAGGCGCTACCGCGCAACTGAGAAGCGGCGTGATGAGCGCAACTGACTAGATGGTCGCAGGAGAGCGACTGTTCAGGAGGTGGAGGACGAACAGGCCCCACCGAAAAGCCTGCCGGCTGATTCGCCGGCTATATTGATGACTGAGGAAGAGTTTCAAGGAACTCTGAAGGAGGGGAAGCACCCGGATGTGACTGGGTGTACCAATGGAAAGCCTAAACAGGCTGTGCAGTGCAGGAATGAGCGTAGTAAACGCGTGGTGGAGTCGCTGGAATGCCAGCCGACTAGCTCTCGAGTAAAGGTGGAGGATCTCGTCAAGGACGAGGGATTCAGTACGATGGGAACTGTGGGTAGCACTAGGTCGCTAATGGATCGACCAGTGCCTCGGCCAGGAGTGCAATGGGCGTATGACCCACGAATGCCACGGGAGTGGAACGAGTTGGTAGCGTCAATGGTGACGCAGGCTATGGGAAGTGGGCAAGCGACCCAGACGGGAGAAGTGTACCGTCACGCACGAGAGGACGAGATATCCGAAACGTTGGATATCGTATTTGACGGATTCTCGCTGAAGGCGAGGAGTGTGCAGTCGTCGGCGAGTACGACGAGGAAACAACCGGTTGTAAGGTTGAATCCGGGAGACCTCACAGAGGAGCACGTACGTGCCTTACGGGAGCGATTTGAACCAAAGGTTCAACTGCGTATAGCACGCGTAGCCAAAGGAAAAGGCAAGGCTTTGAGCCTTACAGAGGAGGATATTCCTCGATTGCGCCAGCAATGGCAACGGGAGTTCGCTGATATCGTCAATGGAACGAAGGAGGAGCTTCCTCCGTGGCGGGAGGTTAATCATGAGATCAACCTCATTGACGATAACAAGCAGTACAAGTATCATTTGCCTCGCTGCCCGCGAGCACTTCAGGATCAACTTCGTGAAAAGACAAATAGATACATAAACGCGAAGTGGTGGGAACCACGACCAGCGGTGCAAGCTGCACCATTGCTTTGTATCCCCAAGAAGGATGGAACGTTGCGGACGGCATTGGATGCGCGACAGCGCAATGATAATACCGTCAAGGATGTAACACCTCTTCCAGATCAGGAAGTGATACGAGAAGATGTCGCGACAGCGAAGTATCGGTCGAAAATCGACCTCACAGACGCGTACGAACAGGTTCGCATCCGCGAGGAGGATATACCGAAGACACTGTTCTCGTCCCTGATGGGGACGTTCGTGAGTAACATCATGCAGATTGGTGACTGTAATGCACCGGCGACATTTCAGAGGTTAATGACCTCAATCTTCCGAGATGTAATCGGGAAGTTTATGCACGTCTATTTAGACGATATATTCATATTTTCTGACTCCATTGAGGAGCATGAGCAGCACCTACGAGTCGTATTTGAACGACTACGGAAGGCCAGCCTCTATCTCAAATGGAAGAAGTGCGAGTTGTACGCAACGAGTATAGATTGTCTCGGTCACGTCATTGACAAGAAGGGCATTCATCCTGATACGGATAAGCTCGACCGAATCCGAGAGTGGCGTATTCCACGCACATATAATGATATCCAACGATTTGTCGGACTGGTGAACTATATTGGCAATTTCTTGCCAGACGTCACTGCATACACTGGGCCACTTATGGCCATGACCCAGAATGGGTCACCGTTTCATTGGAGACCGCTGCATCAGCGGTGTTTTGAGATGATTAAGCGTATATGCGCGAAAACGCCGGTCATCCGGCCAATTGACCCACGCATCGACGAGCCCATCTGGCTCATTTGCGATGCGTCGAAGACTGGGGTTGGGGCCATGTTTGGCCAGGGTAAAACATGGCAGACTTGCCGACCAGCGGGATTTATGTCCCGTAAATTCACTGCTGCTCAGCAGAATTATGCTGTGCACGAGTTAGAAACACTCGCAATACTGGAAGCCCTCCTAAAGTGGGAGGATAAACTGATGGGATATAAGATCCATATTATCACGGATCACAAAGCACTAGAGTTCTTCAAGACTCAGGTGCACCTGTCTCCGCGACAACGTCGCTGGATCGACTACATGTCGCGGTATCAGTTCGACATCACCTATGTAAAAGGTGAACTGAACAAAGTGGCGGATTGCCTATCTCGATATTTCGAGAGTGATACTCGAGATGACGTCCATGACGCGCATGACTATGTCCAGGCGGACAAACGTATTGACCCAGAGGGCGAGGATTTGCCTCTGCATCGATTCCATGAAATCAGGGAACATAGGGTCGAGTTACACGCCATGCGAGCGCAGGAAACACGTCGCAGTAAGCGACTGCAGGAGCAGCGAGAGACTCGCGATATCGAGGCTCAGGTGCTAGTGGACCATGAGGCCCCTCAGCCAAGGGAAGAGATGAGGCAAGAGGTGCCTATGAGAGGTACTGATATGACGCTCCAGCAAGCGCTGGAGTCACAGGACCATACGCCTGCGCCGGCCGACTTAGGCAATGCGCAATTCCGCACACGTATCCAGCAAGGATACAAGGATGATAATCTCTTCGTAGAGATTTTGAACAATATCCAAGCGCATCCGCGCTTCAGGACGGAGCAGCAGCTTGTCTACCTTACCAGACCCACGGGGTCCAAAGTCATCTGCATTCCCCGGGAGAGGTCGTTGATTACGACTATCCTGGACCAGGCCCATAAAGTAGTGGGCCACTTCGGAACTCAGAAAACGCTGGACTATGTGCGACGCTGGTACTGGTGGCCGCAAATGGCCAAAGAGACGAGCCAATTCTGCTCGACATGCGAGCTATGTCAACAGTCGAAAGTGTCGACTTGAAGCCACCGGGAAAGCTGCATTCGCTACCCATCCCGGTCAAACCTTGGGATTCGATTGGGATGGACTTTATAGGTTGAAGCCACCGGGAAAGCTGCATTCGCTACCCATCCCGGTCAAACCTTGGGATTCGATTGGGATGGACTTTATAGGTCCGTTCCCCGAGTCGAAAGGCTTTAACTACCTCTGGGTAGTGATCTGCAGAATGACCAGTATGGTCCATCTCATTCCGGTGAGAACCACCATGACCGCGTCAGACTTGTCGTGGATCTATCTCAAGGAGATAGTACGTCTCCATGGACTGCCCAGCTCGATCGTGAGCGATCGAGATGCTAAGTTTACTTCCAAATGGTGGAAGGAGCTGCACAAGCTGCTAGGAGCAAAGTTGCTCATGTCGACATCGTTTCATCCGCAAACGGATGGTCAAACGGAACGTGCGAATAGAAATATCGCGCAAATCTTGCGAGCGTTCGTACGTCCCGATCAGAAGGACTGGGTGGATAGGTGTCCACTCGTGGAATTCGCGATAAATGCGAGTATATCGGAAACCACAGGGTACTCACCCTTTGAACTCAACAATGGCTACATGCCATCCATGATTCGTGAACTTCGTACGGACGAAGTTATTCATGTGGGAGTCAAGCAGTTTGCGCGTAGCGCGCTAAGGAATCTGGCAGATGCCCATGATGCGATTATAGAATCGCGCGTCTGGCAAACCAAACACGCGAATAGTCGCAGACGCGAGGAACCAGAAATCGAGAAAGGGAACCTAGTGTACCTTTCTACGAAGAACCTGAACCTGCCGAAAGGCAGAGCGAGTAAGTTGTGTCCAAAGTGGATTGGACCGTATAAGGTCCTTGAAGCGGAGCCGAGCACGTCTAACTACGTGCTGGAACTACCCCATGCGCTGCAAGCGCGCAGGATAGTCCCCAAATTCCATGTGTCGCTATTGCGACCGTATATGGCCAGTAGTGATGCGCTCTTTCCTAATCGAGCAACTCCAGAGCCGTATGATTTTGGAACTGGTAATGACCAGGAGTGGTTCGTAGATGACCTGATAGGTCATCGTTGGACAAGGGGAAGCCTCGAATTCGAGGTAAGGTGGAGCTTAGGTGATACTACCTGGGAACCGCTAGTAAACTGCAAAGACCTTGCAGCGATGGACAGGTATCTAGAGCTGCAGGGCGTGAAACGCCCTCAGCAGCTAGCAAAACGCGCGTAATGCGCGTGTGGTGGTGGAATGTGGACGAAGTCCACTTTGATTGCCGGTAACTAACCGGGGGCCACTAATTGTGGCTGTGATTGTAACTATTTAGGCGATTATGATCGCCGACGCGGCGCCAGGTGGCGTGTGTTTGTGGTTGTTTACACCACTGGCGGAGTTGGGAGATTGTTTTTTTTGATCGCCGACGCGGCGCCAGGTGGCGTGTGTTTGTGGTTGTTTACACCACTGGCGGAGTTGGGAGATTGTTTTTTTCTTTCTTTCCTCAGTCCCAATACACGTAGTATACGTGTCGTTTTAGAATGGCCTATTGGGGGCCGCAAAAGGGTGATCAGAGCCGGCAAGGCTCTAGTGGAGGGGGGAGACCCCCGAATATACAGACGTCACCCCAGTTTTCCCAGTTTCCGAGGCAGCCGCCATATCCGGCGGCGAGTCAGTTGCATTCAGCGGGCGTGGCCTATCCGGGCCGCGAGGAGCCGCTCCCCTACCAAACACCCCTCCACTCGCAAGAGATGGAGGTCAATGATGATGGGCGCTATGGGCGCCCGGAGGATAGCTTGCGTCAAGAACGGTACTATCAGGAACCGTCCTCACGCTCGTCTGCGTCGTACCCGACGTATGCGGGTGTGGTGACGGGGCCGCCGTCAGTTCCATGGGCTCATCGGCCCGCAGCAGAATCGTATGAGGAGCCTGCGCCACAAGCGCAGAGTGTAGTTGGGTCAGATGTGTTGTTGGGCAGACTGGAAGCAGCGGGACAGCCAGTCCCTGCAACTGCGTCCTTTCTGCAGGACAGCTTGGCCGTGATGGTGATGGAGGGATTGCTCGACCAGATCGAGCTGATGAAGAGGCAGCGCGTCGTAGCGCTGGAGCAGATCGAGCGCGCTTCTAAGCGCAAAATCGCCACGAGCGAGGAATCGACCGCTGAGGTCAAGAGGGCGAGATATCAGCCCAGTCGACCGGTCGCTCCTCCACAGGCAAGGATGCCGTCGGAAGCGCAATTCGCGCGCCATGAGCAGCCTCCTCAGCCCGTGGCCTCGTCATCGCGGTTACCCGAGTCGGGCTCGCAGGCCTCGTCAGAGTCGCTGGCTGCCGTCAGTGAACCCTTGGCAGGTCTGTCCTTGGGTCAGCGGGAAGCCGCATTATCTCGGGCCCCACCTAGGGGGTCCAAACCCGTTGCTGTGGCGCCAAGAGCGCCCGTTACCGTTACTCCTCGCGCTGGGCCTGGAGGGAATACTCTGGCGCGAAATGCGCCTGCCCCTCCGGTGGCTCAGCCACAACCAGAACCGTCCGCCCTGACCAAGTCGGGGCCGTCTCGTCAGCGTCGCGGCCGCAAGCCGCCCCTCGATGCCTCCAAATTGGAGGTCATACTCTTTCCTGCTGGCATTCCCGCACGAGCGGGAGAAGTCCAGATGCTGTTTATGCTGCCGGTGTTTGTACCGGCCCCACCAGCGAAGTACCCTGTGGTCGTCTTGACCCCAGACCCCCGTACGCCGGAGCAGTATGATGGTCTGGTAGCGACCTCGAGGGGAAAGACTAGGCCTGATAAAGGCAAAAACCCAGTACCATCTCTGTCCGACAAGAGCGACTATGGAGAGTCGAGCTCGGAGCAGGAGGAGGACGGGGAGGAGGGGGAATCGGCCGCAGACCGATTCCAACGAGTAGCGCGCAATAAGCGCATCGCAAAGAAGAAGGCGATTCACGCCAAGGAGCTAAAGGCCCAGAAGGAGAGGGCCGAGGATGAACATTCGGGGAGGATCCCCGATGGCTTGGGGGTGAAGGTGTGGGGTCCGCTCGATATCGAGCGAATGAATTCGTGCTTTAGAGGAGCACTCAGCCATTGCACCTATTATTCGTATGCCACGAATACGGTGTTGATGGGAGCTGACGCCAATAGAGCGGCGTCATATGAGTATTCCTCCGGCCATCCTGCCCACATCCCGGGCACGATTGTATACAAGCACGCCCCACGCGGTCTTCCCCGCACTCCTCTAGAGCTGGACCGGCTCTATAAGTATTACGCCAATGTACACGTCCCGCGTCGCGACAGAATCGTCGCGTATATGCTGATCACAGAGCTCCAGATGTTCGCGCAGCGAACAGTGGAGGCTCTGCACGACCGAACCATGCAGCTCCTGATGAAGGAGCCTAGGTACCAAGACCTCGTCAACCCGATGCAGGGCCCTGACGACCTCGCTCTTGTCGAGCGACGACACATTCCGGGGCGCTTTTTGCGCACGAAAGACGATGGCACCACGGCGCTGCGCGTAATGCGCGCTCAGGATCCAGCCACACCGTTCGACCTGGACCAACTGGCGCAGTACGCGCTGGTCTTTGGTCGACCTGGGCTGGAGAATACCTATCAAGGTATCGCCGTGGATCATGCCTACCGCATGCACTGGCGGACCCTCTTTGGGTTCGCCTTATGTCGAGCATTGTGCGCTAACAGCGCAGCCAAGCCGGTGATCGTACGGCGCATGACCCTCGTCGTGGCCCGACCAGGGCTTTACCGAGAGGCGATTGCCTCGTATGACGCCATGTTCCCCAAGCAGCCATTTGAGCCCCAACGTGGGCCGCAGCTCGAAATTCATCAAGTTCACGTGCCCGACGACCATGCACGGAACTTCTCCGACGACGACGCGTTACGCGTCCTGTTACACAACCGGATTCCGCTGGAATGGGTGGACCACGCGTACACGTACGGCGTAGTCTTCCTGGAACAGCAGTTCCACTCCCCCACGATGTCTATGGACATCTTTAAGCAGGTCGATGACGAGCGCATGGAGCGCCTCTCCAAGTATGGCACTCCCGCCGCAATCCCGCAATGGGATGGATGGCGGGAGATGACTGAAGACGATCACTATCGTCTGATGTTCAAGCACCACGAGGAGAGCAAGCTCCCGGAAAACCCTGAGGCCAACGGCCTCTATTACTTAATTGGCATGGACCCGAATCGGGTCAACCTCCTAAAACGCTCGGCGGCGCATGACCTGCCAGCAGCAGACATGGACCCAGGCCGGGTCAATCTCTTGTCACGCACGGCAGAGCAGGGTACGCCTTCCACCACCGCTTCAGCGATTAACGTCGCACTAACAGAGCCTATGGTGGTAGACACGCCTGCAGCCGAGGGGCCTATAACCCCACCGAGGACGGAATCGGCGCCTCCCCCTCCCGCGATTAACGTCGCACTGGAGGAGGAGGCAATGGTGACTGAGACGGGCGCTGTTGCGGGAGCATCATCATCCGGGTCCTAGACCCTTGTATACTTTATTGTGTACGTCCATTCCGAGTATCTCACTCGAACCATTTGAGCTGATACGCACTCTAGAGTTGCGTGTAGATACAGCGGACCCAGAGGAGGGGTCATCTTTTTGTTTTTTTTATATTTTGTTTATATATACTGTTTGCTTCTACTGCTGGCGTCCCTTGCGCCTGTGTCTGATAAGGACTGCTGTCTCTTGTGTCCGGCCGACACATCCTCAGTGCGCATGAGTACTAACGCCCTCCAGCCACGCAACACGCGTGCATTTATCCGTTGTTGCACTACCGTGCATCGTTCATCGTTGTTGCACAACCGTGCATCTGTCATCTCGCTCTACCTCCCTTTCTCAAGACCGAGTATTCGGTCTCATTGGGGGGTATGTAACGGAGTCATCCGTATTACTATCAGCGTCAACGACGCTATAATCATTTAGTAGAGTATTACGTAAGATAACATCTTGTTTTCACTCTAAGTACTAGTCAATCCGATACTGCGGTCTGATTTAGCACTTGTGTGATACACACAGGATAGTTCTAACCCGTAACTCCGGTTACAGTTCACCTTTAACATAGGTGATGTCAAACTGATATCTCAACATGTAGTCTATCCACCATCGCTGACACGGCGACAAGTTCACCTGAGTTTTGAAGAACTCAAGGGCCTTGTGGTCCGTTATGATGTGGATGGGATATCCCATCAGCTTATCCTCCCACTTGAGGAGGGCCTCGAGTATGGCAAGAGTCTCCAGCTCGTGCACCACATAGTTTTGCTGGGCCGTCGTGAACTTCTTCGACATGAACCCTGCTGGGCGGCACGTCTGCCAGCTGCTTCCCTGGCCGTACATGGCTCCGACGCCTGTCTTGGACGCGTCGCAAATGAGCCATATCGGCTCATCCCGTCTAGGGTCAATTGGTCGAATCACCGGAGTCTTCGTACAGATCCGTTTGACCATCTTGAAGCACTGCTGGTGCAACGGCCTCCAATTGAATGGTGACCTGTTCTGCGTCATGGCCATAAGTGGCCCAGTATAGGCTGTGACATCGGGCAAGAAGCTCAATATGTAGTTGACAAGGCCAACAAATCGTTGAATGTCATTGTAGTTTCGGGGCGTGCGCCACTCCCAAATATGATCGAGCTTGTCCTGATCGGGGTGGATACCCCGCTCATCTATGACATGCCCTAGGCAGTCTATACTCTGAGCATAGAGCTCACATTTCTTCCACTTCAAGTACAACTTGTACTTGTGCAGTCGTTCGAATATGACTCTGAGGTGCTGCTCATGCTCCTCCATAGTATCCGAGTAGATGAATATGTCATCTAAGGCAGTCGTTCGAATATGACTCTGAGGTGCTGCTCATGCTCCTCCATAGTATCCGAGTAGATGAATATGTCATCTAAGTAGACGTGCATAAAACGTCCTATTACGTCTCGGAAGATAGAGGTCATTAGCCTCTGGAAAGTTGCTGGAGCATTACAGTCTCCAATCTGCATTATGTTGCTCGTGAACGTGCCCATGATCAATGCAAATATGGTCTTGGGTACGTCTTTGGTGCAAATGCGCACCTGCTCATAAGCATCAGTAAGGTCAATCTTTGAGCGATACTTCGCCCGAGCCACATCTTCCCGGATCACCTCCTGATCTGGTAAAGGAGTTACATCCTTTATGGTGTTGTCATTGTGCTGACGCGCATCAAGAGCTGTTCGAAGGGTTCCATTCTTCTTCGGGATGCACAATAATGGTGCAGCTTGAGCGGTGGTGCATGGGGACCACCATTGAGCATTCAAATAGCGATTAGTCTTATCGCGTAGTTGCTCCTGGAGGGCGTGCGGGCAGCGCGGCAAGTGGTACTTATACTGCTTGCTCTCGTCTATGAGATTGATCTCATGGTTCACCTCCCACCATGGCGGCAGCTCCTCCTTGGTCCCATTGACCATGTCGGCAAATTCTTCTTGCCATTGCTGACGCAACCGAGGTATATCTTCCTCACGAAGGCTTGTCGCCTTCTGCTTCCCCTGGCAAATTCTTCTTGCCATTGCTGACGCAACCGAGGTATATCTTCCTCACGAAGGCTTGTCGCCTTCTGCTTCCCCTTCATACGCACCAGGGGAAGTACTTCCACCGTCTCTGAGGGTGGCCAAGGTGGCGGTGCATACTGCTTGTGCATTGCGAGCACCCGATTGACACTGTCATTGGGTATATGTAGTCTCAACGGAGCACCCGCTGCCGCTGCCTTATAAGCCATGAGGCTTGCTCCTTCACGTACAAGTGAGTACGCTACGGACACCTTGTCCAAGGCTGGCTGGCAATACGCTGGTTTGACGGTCATCCATCTCTGGTGCGCATTTTGCGCACACATGGCTGCCACCAGCTCGTTCCACTCTTGCAGCATTCGGGGGTCGTATGCCCAGTTGTACTCTGGCAGGGGAGCTGGTCGCTCTCATAGAGACCGTGTGTCCCCCTCTCCTGAGGCTTCTGCCTCTCGGATGCTGTCCTTCAAGTTTTCCAACTTGACTCGTGAGGACGTAGGTGGACATACATCCACTGAGTCCTCCCGTCATCTCGCCTTTCAATGGCGTTTGTCTGGAGGCTTTGCGCCTCGAGTCTCAGGAGCGGTTATTCACTCGTTGCTCCTCTTGGAGGCTTGATACTCCTCCTCGCTCATCATCACCACGTTGTGGTCTGCGCTCAGTCCAGGCATAGCCTGCACTTCCTCCTCCACATCCTCCACGGCCGGCACTCTGCGCCGGCCAAGTCATGGAGAGTCCTTGCGTTTCTCCGTAGTGCGATGACATCGCAGACAATTATCAGTGTCGTCTGCTGTAGCACGTTTGGCTGGGATCACTTTCCCATTCACTAGTACCTGACAGTGGTCAAAGTCTAGTATGACTTTGTTACGCCGCATGAATGGCGTTCCCAGTATCATATCGTAGCGATCGAAGTTTGCTACATCCATGTATTCCCAGCTACATGAGCCTGGCGTTTGGACATTCACATTTGTCCCATACTGCACCATGGCTCGGCTCCCTACGGTGCCCAGCTGTAACACCAATGGCGTATCCAACTCCTGCACGGATATTCCGTACACATGGGCGAACTGGGGCGTTATGCCCAATGTAGTACTCCCAGAGTCCCATAGGGTCCATGCCTTGTGGCCGTCTACGTCCACATACAAGACCAGACACTCCTTGTCTGCTTGTTTCAGTGTAGGGCGCTGCAAAGTGCCCTCTGCACGATAAAGAGTCACCTTCTTTATCCAAACCACGTTATTCCGTTTGGGATTATTTGTGGACGGCCAATCCGTCATCGCCGCTAGGCACTCGGAGTCGCTGTCGCGACTGTAGTACTCATTGTCGTAGATGTCGTCATATACGTCGACTGTGACATACTCCTCCCCCTCCACGACCACACTCTCGGGCTCGGCGCCTGATGCCTCCTCTGGGGGCTCCTGGTCATTTGTGGGGTGCTCTGCCTCAGACTCGGCAGATACGTCTCCGTCACTCCCACTCGCAGCTGCAGTATGTGCAGCTTGAAGGTGGGCACGGGGTGTATATCCCTTCCTTGGGGCAGTTGGTAGCATAGTGGCCTGGTTGGCCACATGCGAAACAAGTCCCCGTCTGACCTGGTGGGTTGGCCGGTTTGAAGTCCGGCCTTGGTTTAGGACGTTCTCCATCCAGCACCTGATCTGGGCGTGGGCGGCTCCACCCTCGGTTCATCGCAGGGGTTCTGCGTACAACAAACCGTGTGTTGTGGTCACGGTCCAAATCAGTCTTTTTGGCCAGGAAGGTCCCCACATGCTGACCCCGTGAGGGTGTCCCACCAGGCGGTAGTCACCTGGGTCCCCCTTTGTGTCCACTCCAATGTTCATAGTGGTTAGCAGTCTTCAGAGACTGCTCATACTGGATGGCATATGCCACAAATTCTTCCACATTGTTGACTTCTGGGGACAATCCGTCCTCACGTATCAAATAGCGGCGCATGTCCACTGGAATGCCATCTAAGAACATTTCGAGCATTGTATACCCGTCCAGGTATACTGCCATGTTCTGGGCATGGTCATTAAGGGTACCATAGAACCCTTGTACTCCTAACTTCTCGGTGTACTTGGCGGACTGAAAGTCCTGCCTTGCATCCTGGAGCGTTGAGGGGTGTATGAATCAATCGTACAGTCCTGTAAGGACTCCTTTGAACGTCCAGTCATATTGGACATGGTTGACGTGCAGTACTGCCCGTCGAAACCAACCCATGGCCTCTCCGGCCAAGAACTCAGGCAGAACGAAAATTCGTTCTCGTTCCATACGGTCACCTCCGTATAAGCACATGGCAAGATGGGTGCATACATCCATCGCCCAATCTTCCAGGTTGCTGAACTTGGACACGCCTGTATAGGCGCGAATGTGCCTACTGTCTGCTTTACACAGCTTCACTCCATCTGGTAACCGTAAGATTATGCCCAGGGCATCATCGACTACTCGATGCAGGCGATCGTGCATGGCTTCACAATGCATTTGAATGGCCTCCTGCTGACCTGGGGATCTAGTCGCCAAATCAGGGCATGGGAAAGTGACTTCCCTCGTCCACCTTGCGGAGGACGTCCCAAGCCTCCTCGATTGTGGGCATAATTGCCCTCGTCTCGAGGAATCGACCTAGGGCCGTCATCCCGGCCATTACCAGGGACATCACGTCTTGTGGCGCCATCTCGATCGAGGAAGTCTCCTCGATCATGATCGTTGCACCGTCCTAGAACTGGAGAAGCTTGATTCTCCTGACCCTGCATGACGAATTGACGACGCATCTCGTTAATGGGCTTAGTGCCCTCGAATACGATGCCCTGATCGTCGATAAGAGACTGTCCCTTAGTCCTGAGGTCACCATTGCGCATACATTTATACGCGACTCTGTCGCTCAACGTTTCGGCCATGGGCATGCGTGGCATCACAGATGCCTCGCTCTCCACTTTGAGCACGGTACTATTGTGCCCATCTGGACCTGACATATCTGTCCTACGGTCGTGGTTATGCATGTGTGGGGGCTCCTCATGCCACCCTTGTCCTGCTGGAGTATAAAAAGTACTCACCGGTCTTACTTTGGGCACTTCTTGCGCCCGTGCTAGTGCCTCCACTAGCTCGATTCCGACGTCTTGATTGCGTCGTGCCGAGCATTCCTCGGACGTGTGGCTCCAGGGGGTCGAGACCCCTGATTGCCGTGTGGCCTTCCGCTGCACATACATTTGCAGCTCCATCGTGAGCACTCTCACCATCAAATCAGTATATTTTGTACTGAATACATTGGGCACTTCGTGCCCTTGTCGCCTAAGTGCTACTATATGGGCTGATGCGTAGCGCTCGAGTCGTGCTTGGGTGGTGTATTTCATCACCTCTGGGTGCAAGTCCCAGAACACCTGCAAGCGCACAGTGTACGCGGTCTTCAGCTGCTGTTCCTCTGCTCTGGCGTCATTGTCACTTGACGACTCCATCACCTCCTCTGGAAGCTCTACAACCTCTGGAGCTTCCTCCACTGCTGATGTGCACGGGAATCGGTTTTCTACGTGGGATACTTCAGGCCTTGCAGCCTCCTCCGGTACCTCCTCTATGCGGGCTTCCGCCATTTTAAAAGGCATTGAGCCTGTGGTGGGCCGCCTGGTCCCACTACTCTGGCTCGGAGGGAGGGCTCTCCTAGTCTGTACTGACAACTCGGCATCTCCTGGGGTGCCATAGGCGCCGGTTGACTGTCGGCCGTCCTCCGGGGGTCCTTTGGAAGCCAATCGGCTAGACCGTCGCAGTCCTCCTGGCAGCTGCGTAACTGGGAGTGTTAATCCCCCGGGCATCTTGTCCTGGAGGTGTTGCGGACCATCCTGCTGTGAGCTTTCAGCTCTCTGGGCCTCGCTCTCATTCCTGGCCAGGTCGGTACTCTGACCTTGGTCTCGAGCCTTGGGTCTTACCTGACCCGCATTGGACGCTGACGTGTCCTGGGTGTCTGCTGGGTCTCCCCGTAGGTCGTGGGCATTTCGCCCGCCGTCAGTGGGCACTGCAGGTATGGGATTACTCATCGATTCCCTGTTTGAAATTTGCACAGTGTGGCTGTGCAAGAAGCTTGAGAAGCTGATAGAGTTCTGTCAATGAACTCAACGACTGACGTTGGATGCTAGGCAATAGATCCTAGCTGGCGGATTCAAAAAAATGTAACGAAGTTACGAAGTTTATAGAGCTTAGTGTGCACAGCTAGGCAATAGATCCTAGCTGGCGGATTCAAAAAAATGTAACGAAGTTACGAAGTTTATAGAGCTTAGTGTGCACACAACACTGAATCAGACCAGACTGGTCTATTGACAATGTAGTATACAACAAAAAGATAAGCTGCTTAATAAGCAGCACATATGTACATATATATATAGGGTAAAGTAATTAATATATTAATATTATATTAAAAAATAAGCTGCTTAATAAGCAGCACATATGTACATATATATAGGGTAAAGTAATTAATATATTAATATTATATTATAATAAATATAATATAATATCTACTACAGTAAGTAAAGCTATGTGGCCAACGGAACCATCTGAAGGGGAAAGAAAAAGATCTGTTCTGAGGTCTACTTTAGTAGACTGAGGTTTTTTGTCCTTGAAATTTGTGCCCCTCACGTGATCTTGGCAATTGCCGTGTTTCTTCCTCTACCAGTTATGTTCTTGATATTTGCTCCCTTTCGGCTATCTTTACTGGCTATTACTACCAGCTATTACTGCCATGTCCTCGATATTTGCTTCCTTTTGGCTATCTTTACCGGCTATTACTACTATGTCCTCGATATTTGCTCCCTTTCAGCCATCTTTACTGGCTATTATTACCAGCTATTACTACCATGTCCTCGATATTTGCTCTCTTTCAGCTATCTCTACAGGCTATTATGTTCATTCTCATGTTGAAAAATCCTTGCGTTTTCTTTATATACACATATATATAATTTTTTTGTGTTGAGCGCATTATTGTGTATTCATTTCACCAAGTTGAGGGATTATAATTGCTCATATATATATGAATGTGTTTTTTTTATTTTTATTTGTTTGTTTTGCTATTCTTTATTTTGTTTTATTTTAGTTTGTTTCCTGTTTATATATTTTTTATTGTATATGTAATTTGTTATATTTTCTGTCGGATGTGTGAATGTTTCATTATTTCTTTGCTCCAGCAGTCGTTTACATTGTTGATAGACAAATCGTTATATTACAATGATATAATCTGCCTATGCTAGATAAGTAGCTATTGACTTGTCAGCAGGAATGAAACATTATTGAACTAATGAGCTGGTGAACACCAAAAGTGAGGAAGTACAAAAGTGAATAAATATGTACAAGTTAGGGTTGTGTCAAAAGAAAATAGAAATAAATTCCTGGCTGCTAGTTATGTAAGTTGACATTATGTAAGTTGCTGCTCTGTAAGCTGTTGCTCCAACTATGGTTTATTTAAGCCATCACTCCAGCTGCAGTTTATATAAGCCCTTGCAGTTGTTTGTTTGTGATATTAGAGTTGCGGGCAAATACAGTTTATTTGGTAATATGATGATGTGGTAATACTATAAAAGCAACTAAAACAAGAAGGATCGGTGAACAAGGGAGAAACAAAATATGGGTTTAGTGGACTCATTAGGGAAGGAAGCAGGATGACAATATAGTCAGACCTGAGCAAGTGCCTGTGAATCATAGTCAAAACTATATGCGATTGGCAAAGATCAACGAGGCTGTTATTGACAATATGACAAAGCAAATGTGGTCAAGTGTCGTGGTCGCAATTAAAGGCTTTTTGATCAATGTAATCATTGGTTGCCGTTGTCTGATGCATCTACGTCCATTCTGTTCTGGCCCTTGTCTGAAATGTCTCTCAGCTTTCTCTTCAGTTTGTTCTTGGTCCCTTCATTGGATCCTATGTTCTGTGGGGTGTTTATCAGTGTGTTTACTGTGTTGCTTTGTCACTCACTTTTATGAAGCTAGACCAGTGCTTGATAAGAGTCATGGATCTCAATACAAGAAGCATTTTGAGTTTTCCACCTGCCAGGTTAACAACCTGGAATGATAGCTAGACAGAAATAAGGTCTCCTACTCGGAATCTTTCTGGCTTGTAATGTTCATATCTTAAGTTTTCTTCAGTTTTGTTTGTTGCTCTATTGTGTTGTACTTATATTGTCCTATTTCCTTCATTTACCTTTATCTTCAAAAATTGGACCACATTGTTTTCAGTAATCATGAACCCTTTCTGCATTATTTTCTCTGTGAGCTTGTATGGGTCTAGTTTCCTGTTCATGGGAATGTGTTGTTTGTTCTTCTCTACATCACATGTCAGTGTAAATATCCTGTTTGCGATGTCTAGTGATCTTTCTTGCTGTCTGAGGAACATGTTGTACCAGCATTCAAGTCAGCCTTCTGAAAACTCAAGTTTGAAGTACTTGCTAATCTCCGTTGCTCCTATTATTGCATCATCAAAATGTTTTGTTCCTAGGCCATCCAGCTTTATGTATTGCTTCATTTATTTCAGTTGTCTATAGTCGCTGCTTTATGTGATTAGACTCTGTTATATTGGATCTCATTGAATGCACCTCATGCATGTTTCTCTTTTCAGTGGCAGGAGATCCTTTTCGCTGATGGCTCTGTATACCATGAACCTTGTCTGATATATCGCTGTCTTTGTGGACATATACTAGTTGCCATGAGTGAGGCTTGTACCTGATAGCATATGCCACAAACTCTTCCACATTGTTGACCTCTGAGGACAGCCCATCCTCACATATCAGATAGCAGCGCATGTCTACTAGAATACCATCCAAGAATGTTTTGAGCATCATATACCTGTCTGGATATACTGCCATACTCTGTGCATGGTCATTAAGGGTATCATAGAACCCTTGTACCCCCAACTTCTCGGTGTACTTGGCAGACTGGAAATCCCGCCTTGCATCATGTAGCATTAAGGGGTGCATGAATCGATTGTACAGTCCTGTTAGGACTCCTTTGAATGTCCACTCATACTGGACCTGGTTGATGTGCAATACTGCTTGTTAAAACCACCCCATGGCCTCTTTGGCCAAGAACTCAGGTAGAACAAAGATTTGTTCTTGTTCCATATGGTCACCTCAGTATAAGCACATGGCAAGGTGGGTGCATACATCCATCACCCAGTCCTCCAAGTCACTGAACTTGGATGTGCCAGTGTAGGCACAAATGTGCCTACTATCTGCTTTACGCAGCTTCATCCCATCTGGTAACCGTAAGGTTACCCTCAGGGCATCATCAACTACTCAATGCAGGCAATCGTGCATGGCTTCACAATGCATCCGAATGGCCTTCCACTGATCCGGGGATCTAGTCGCTAAATCAGCGGCTTGAAGAAGTGACTTCCCTCATCCACCATGAGGCAGATGTTCTGAGCCTCCTCAACTGTGGGCATAATTGCCCTTGTCTCAGAGAGTCAACCTAGGGCAGTCATCTTGGCCACTACCAGAGGCATCATGCCTGGTGGCGCCATCTTGATTGAGAAAGTCTTCTTGATCATGATCATTGCACTGTCCTGGTTCTGGAGAAGCTTGATTCTCCTGGCCCTGCATGATGAATTGATGACACATCTCATCAATGGGCTTAGTGCCCTCAAATACAATGCCCTGATTGTTGATAAGGGACTGTCCCTTAGTCCTGAGGTCGCCATTGTGCATACGTTGATATGTGACTCTGTCACTCAACATTTCCACCGTTGGCATGCGTGGCATCACAGATGCCTTGCTCTCCACCTTGAACACAGTACTTGCATGTCCATCCAGGCCTAACATCTCTGTCCTAATGTCTTGGTTATGCAAGTGTGAGGGCTCCTCACGCCATCTTTGTCCTGCTGGAGTATAGAAGGTACTCACCGGTTTTACTTCAGGCACTTCCTGTGCCCATGCTAGTGCTTCCACTAGCTCAACTTCAATGTCTTGATTATGATGTGCTGAGCATTCCTCGGACATGTGGCTCCAGGGGGTTGACACCTCTGATTGCCTTGCAGCCTTCCATTGCAAATACATCTGCAGTTCCATAGTGAGCACTCTCACCATCAAATCAGTATATTTAGTACTGAATACATTGGGCACTTCGTGCCCTTGTTGCCTAAGTGCTACTATATGTGCTGAAGTGTAGCGCTCGAGTTGTGCTTGGGTAGTGTATTTCATCACCTCTGGGTATAAATCCCAGAACACCCGCAAGTGCACAGTGTACGCAGTTTTCAACCGCTGCTCCTCTGCTCTGGCGTTGTCGTCGCTAGACAACTCAATCACCTCCTCTGGGAGCTCTGCAACCTCCAGGACTTCCTCCACTGCTAGGGTGCATGAAAAGTGGTTTTCCATGCAGGCTCCTCTGGTACCTCCTCTATGCAGGCTTCTGCTATTCTGGTGGGCATTGGGCCTGCTGTGGCCTGCCTGGCCCCACTAATCCAGCTCAGGAGAATAGGTCCTGCAGTCCATATCAATGACTCAGTGTCTCCTGAGATGTCCTGAGTGCCTGTTGACTGTTGGCCTTCATCAGAGGGCCCCTTTGAGGCTAGCCGACTGGACCGTCACAGTCCACCTGGCAGCTGCATAACTGGGGGAGTTAATCTCCCTGGCATCTTGTCCTGTAGCCGTGGCTGGCCATCCTGTTGTGAGCTCTCAGCTCTTCAGGCCTCACTCTCATTTCCAGGCAGGTCGGTGCTCCGACCTCGGCCTCAAGCCTTGGGTCTTGACTGACCCACATTGGATGATGGTGCATCCTGAGTATCTGCTGGGTCTCCCCGTAAGTCATGGGCATTTCACCTGCCATCAGTGGAAACTGCAGGTATAGGATTACTCATTGATCCCCTGTTTGAAATTTGCATGGTGTGGCTGTGCAAGAAGCTTGAGAAACTGATAGAGTTCTGTCAATGAACTTAGCAACCGACATCGGATGCTAGGCAATAGATCTTAGCTGGTGGATTCAAAAAAATGTAATGGAGTTACAGATTTTGAAAAAGCTTAAGTCACACAGAACAGAATCAGACCAGACCGGTCTATTGACTATGTAGTGTATAACAAAATGAAGCTGCTTAGTCAGCAGCAGGTATCTACATATTTATATTTATGTAAATATTATTATATTATAATAAGTATAATATAATATGCTAAGTATATAGTAAGTAAAGGCTATGTGGCCAATGCCACATAGTGGACTACGCTACAATGAGCTTGATGCCTTTTTTCAGGAGAATTTAGACTCTGGTTGCATCCGTCCCTCAAAGTCTCTGATGGCCTCTCCAGTCTTTTTCATTAAGAAGAAGGATGGATTTCTACGTCTGGTTCAGAACTACCAAGTCTTGAATGCAATGACTATGAAGAATTGCTACTCCTTACCATTCATTTCAGAGCTTGTCAACAACCTCCAAGATGCATGCTACTTTACCAAGTTGGATGTCTGCTGGGGCTACAACAATATGCATATCAAAGAAGGTGATGAGTAGAAGGCAGCATTCCAAACAAATCGTGGACTCTTTGAACCTCTGGTAATGTTCTTTGGCCTTACTAACAGCTCTGCCACCTTCCAGACTATGATGAATGACATTTTCTAAGACCTCATAGTGGAAGGTGTTGTGTGTGTATACCTTGACAATATTCTCATCTATACCAAGACTCTAGAGGAGCATTGTACCTCATAGTGGAAGGTGTTGTGTGTGTATACCTTGACAATATTCTCATCTATACCAAGACTCTAGAGGAGCATTGTCGGGTTACGTGCATTGTACTGGAACATCTTCACCAACACCAGCTCTATCTTAAGCCAGAGAAGTGCAAGTTTGAGCAGACTAAGGTTGAATACCTTGGACTGATCATCTCTCATGGAATGGCTGAGATGGACCCAGTCAAGGTGGCTGGTGTGGCAGAGTGGCCAGAGCCTAAGAACAAGAAGGAGGTTCAGGCCTTTCTGGGTTTCACCAACTTCTACCGGAGGTTTATTCAGGGCTGGCTTGCAGGCCTACTTTCAGATGTTGGTTGTAACATATTTGGCTCCCACTTGCATTCTGATGCTAGCACCGTTTGCTTTTTGGATTCAAGAATTTCTGTGGTTAGGCAGGGAGTTTCATCAAAGTGGACATGGCAACTGCTGAACTCTTTTCTCATTTTCAAGTCTAGAAGTTTGTAAGCCTTTTTTCTAGTGGTGTAGCCAATGAGCACAGCTTTGCATGCCTTGCTTGCAAACTTTCCCTCACATTTGTCTTTGGAGATGAGGACATAGGTAGTCAATCCAAACAGTCAAAGCCAGGAAATGTCAACCTTGCACTTAAAAATTACTTTGTAAGGTACTTTGCCTTTCAAGCCAGAGGCTGGTGTCCTTCCGATGACAGTGGTGGTAGTCACCATCATGTCTGACCAGAAAAACTTTGGCAGTCCTGATTCTATGAGCATTGCAGTTGCAGTGTTTATGAGGGATTGATTCATGCATTCGACCAGTCTATTCTGTTCAGAGGTGTCAGGTGCCGTCATTAGGTGTACAGTACTAGTTTTTCCAAGTTTGTCTTGGAAGCCTTTTCCAATGTATTCCCCACTATTGTCCGATTAAAAGAAGTTTATGAAGCTTTTGAAGAGGTGAAGCTCTCCAATCTCACCTTCTAAGTAGGTTCAGACATCATTTTTGAACTCGCAGAAACGTGATAAAGCCTCGTCCTTTCTTTTCATGAAATACACTCAAGGAAAATGCCCATACCCATCAATAAATGAGATCCAGTATTTGTTCCCATGGCGATTTGCCAGTGTCACTGGTCCACCAACATCTGAATGTATAATCTGAAATGGATGGGTGGCCTTCTGCCCTTTGTGCCTGAAAGGAAGTTTCTTCAATTTTTCTAACATGCACGGTTTGCAGAGTTTTGGTTTTCCTGTCATTTTATCAATCCCCTCAATGCATCTATTGTTTACTATTTGAATGAGTTGATTTGAACAATATGTGTGCAAGATGCTGGTGCAACATATTGATATCAATATACATGAGTGCGTGCATTGGGGAGGATACATTTAGGTGGTATAAGTCTCCCTTTTGTGACCCCATGAGCAATACTTTTTGCCCCTTCGAGATCTTTATTTTACACGGTCCATTCTTGAACGTTGTGTAATACACAGTCTTGTCAAGCTGGCATATTGATATGAGGCTGAGCTGGAAGGAGGGGACGTATAGGGTACTCTTAAGTTCCATAATCCTGGTGCGTCTATTGACTATGCATTTGAGCATGACTGTGCCGATACTGGTAGCCTTGATATGAGAGTTGTTTTCAAAGTGGATTTTTTGGGGAGGCTTTAATTTCTTGAAGGTGCCACACTTGAACCATTCACAATGTGGAGTCATATGGGCTGATGCACTGGAGTCAGCTATGGTGTGTGAGCTGGCAAAATCCTTTGAGGCACTCCCAACGTAAGCCAAAATGTGTGACATTAAAGCCTTAGAGACACGGGTGGATTTGGTACTCAAAACTCCTATGCTCCCACTGTCCAAAGTACTCTCCATTCTATCTGAACTCTCACTTTCAGACTCAGAGTTGTGACTAGCCTGGTTTGCCTTTGTTCTTGTTCTCTTTTTGACCTTCTTTTTCTTCCCATCCTTTTTTGCTTTGAGCATGCAGCAGTCGGATGTGTTGTGGGATGCCAATTTGTGGAATTTGCACCATGCATCAGTTTTTCCCTTTGGCTTGTGTTTGGCCATCATGTCAGCCTTTAGGGTGGCATCCATCTGGCATTGAGGATCCTTGCTGGGCGGTTACAATAAACCTGTCTGCGACTTCTGAAAAAGATAGGTTGTTTCCAGATGACATGGAGCTTAGGATGGTTGCACAGAAGGATTCCCATATGCCTTCTTTGGGAAGGGAATCAAGTAATATGAATGTGAGAAATTTGCGATCAACCTTCTTTTTCATTGCTGTGAGTTTTGCATCATCAGCCAGTATTGCAGATATGTGACTGTCCAACAAGGAGGGGAATCCATCCCACTTAAGCCAGTTCATGCAGGCGTATGTGTAGAAGGCGCTGACACTGATGTTGGTGTTCTCATGGATTTTGACAAGTTTGTCATACATTTCCTTTGCACTCAGTAGTTCACCAATTTGGAGCAGCAGGTTGTCAGATACATGGGCAATGATGATGCCTATGGCCTAGCTTTTGGAGTGTCCAGTCAGAGTGTCCAGTGCACCTGGGGACCTTTCTGTTGTGACTATTTCCCATACCTTTTCTTGCCAGAGCTTTCTCAATATTCTCATCTTCCGGATTTGGAAGTTTTTGGGTCCAGTGAGAGTTGGGCATGCCATGGCATCTAACATGTTTTGTATGTCTTGACGTTTTGTGTAACCTGGAATGATCCAGGTGATTGGCTTTCGCAGCTAGAGGGTGGAATTCTTTGTGCTTCCATATAGTTTGTTTCTCTCTGTCTTTTGCTGTTAGACTACAGGGCCTATAACTTGTCAGCAATTGGCATGTACAGATTTGTAGTCTAGATAGACCAAATATTACTAGATAACTAATATGAGTATCATATTTCACTAAAAGATGAAAAATACACATCTCAGTATCGTACACGTCAATGCGGTATGAACTAAGGTGTGGCAGAGAAAATGAAAAAACATTTTAAGAGAGGTGTAGCCGAGCCCATGTGATACATATCTCCTATGTCCTCAGTTAGGGGCTCAAAGACGTGATATACCTTTAACAGATAGATGGTCACTTGCAGTGCTATAAGAGCACCTTGAGGAACCTGAACCTTGTGGGTAGGTTTTGTATACCTTCACTAAGAGTGTTATCTAATTCCTCAGCAGGTACCGATTACTTTGAGGAAGCAATGGCTTATATGGAGTCATGTAACTTGTGTGATGCAGCACTAAAGATGTGGAAAGGTACTGATCACTGTCACTGCCTCCACCGACGTTTCATTGACTGTAAGGCCAATGAATTCCCCTCCCTGTCTGTGGTTCCCTATCTGGCCCCTCACCTTCATTGTCGCTGTCCTCTCCCTCCAGCCCCTCCCATTCTGGCCAGACCTTCTCCACCAACATGCCTCTGTCATGAACACTCTTCACTCCACCCTGTTCTCCTAGCACTCAGTAGGTCTACTTGAAGGGCCACCCATTCTTGTGCAAACCCAGGGCAGCAGCCCATAGTGACTGGTATGAGGGCAGACCTTGCAAGTGATGCTCTCCTGACATGAATGGGCCTTGTGGATAAGGAACTTGCATGGCTGGTCCTGTTGGGCACAATAGTTACACTGGCAGGGATTGAATAGGGAAACACAGGAACAGGAATAGATGCACTGGCATGTTGGCCTGACACCAGGCATGGGTGGGCAGGCACCAAGGACTCTATGGGAAGGTTTTCAACAGCAGTGTGCATGACTTCATACAAAAGAAGCCCACCTTGTTAGGAGGTGACAGGTTAGGCATGAGTGGTGGCAATGCAGGTAATGCAAGGGGGCAGGATAGGAGGCAGCAAACAAGGAATACAGACTGCAGCAGTACAGTAGTGGGAAGGTGCACTGTCTATTTTCTTGCTGTGCAATTATTTTGAATTGCATACTGCACATGACCCACTAACGGGTCATTTGAACAAAACTGTCTTTCCACACATTTTTCTGTCCACTTTGCACAAAACTGAGTATACAGTCTGTTAGATAACTCATTTATTGTTGCAAGTCTAGGATTCATTAATTTTACGATGTGTATTAGTTGTGCTATGAATATTTTTTGACAAACACTGTCTTTGAGTGAGAAACGAGTCAATGTCAGAGAATGCCGAGGAGTGTTTTGGGTGATGTAATTTCTTCTAGACGCCAGCTTGATGCGCTCATATCTGCACATTTGGTCGCAACCGGGGATTGATTGTCTCGAGATTCCAACCAGGCATGTTTCCATTAGCAATTGCTGATGTTTTGTCAAGATCAGCCGCAAGATTGGATGCTGTGATGAGAGGAACTATCTGATGAGGAGTGGGTTGAGGACGCTTTTGAACAGAAGGTTCAGAAGGGATAGGAAGGGAATTTTCATCTTCTTTATAGTGTGTGTCTCTCTCCATTCGCTTCCTCTATTCTGCCTTTGACCTGCTTGCTTCTTTCTCAGCCTTTTTCCTTGCTCTCTCCTGCTCTGCCTCCATTCTCTTCAGTGCCTTTGCTGCCTCTGCTTTGGACTTCTTCCTTTCTCTCTCTTCTGCTCTCCTAGCTTCAGCAGCAAGCTTTTGCTGTGCCCTTTCCTCTGCAGCAATCACTTTTAAACGAGCCTTTTCAGTATTTTGAATCACCTTTTCCTGTGCCTTCTCCTTTACAATAATTGCCTTTTGCCGTGCCTTCTCTGCATCTGCAATTGCCTTCATACATGCCTTCTCAGCATTAGCAGCTGCTTTCTCAGCTTGTTTTCTTTGCTCCACCATTATCTGGAATGTCTCATCGCATACTGCCTTCAATCTCACAAACCAATCCATGACATTCATCTCGGCATGAACATTGGCTATGGCTGCCATCCAATCCACCTTTCTAAGTGCATCAAGTGTTTCACTACTTGTCATATGGTGTGCTCCTGTTCCTCCTACATGCTGCTTCTTGGGTTTATTCTTCTTTGCAAATAATTGTTGCCATAATTGCTCATTTTCAGCTTCCATCAGCTTCATCAATGCGTAATCTCCTGCCATCTGCTCGCATGCCTGTGCCGTGTATTCTTCTAGCTCCCTAGTATAATTGAAAAGTGCTGCTCATGAAGCAGATAAAGGAATAGATGTGGGAAACTTTGCTAATTTGTATGCTGGCATTGATATGATTGTCGAAGCTTCTAAACTCAAATTGATGGTAGAAGTCGATGGATAGGAAGAGGTTACTGGAGAATTAGGACAGGTTGGTATTTCCTCATATCTTGGAGTGGATATTTCCTTGAGAAGGTGTGGAAGAGTTGCAGAAACTGGCTGAGAACTGTGAGTGGTCGTATTTAATGCTGGCTCAAAGGCTGAGTCTTCGATAGCATTTCGATCAATGGGCCAGATTCCTGTCTTGCAAAAGGCAGCTGCAATTGTGGAAGAAGTAAAGGCCTTGCTTTGAGCTGCTGCATAATGTGCAAGAAGATTATATTTTGTTATCTTCTATGACTGATGTGATAATGTCATTACTTCAGTTTTTCATGTTGAAGAAAGGGGGCCAAAGACTCTGATGTCGCAGGGTTGGCATCGGTGGGTGGAGTGGGCAACAAGGCAGAGAATAATAATTTTTCGAATGTCAGCATAAGCACAAAATTTATAAGTGCAATGTGAATTATGGCCGTCAAGAATGAGTAATCGGTAGTCATTGGTTAAATTTTGAGTGCTTGTAGCAGGGTCAAAGTCCTTCTCTAGCCATTTACTTCTCAACTCGTTGTCAGTCCAGCCTTTTGGTGAGTATGATATGCTATTAAGAATTATCAATTTTTGCAGTCTAATGTTTTGCTGACATACCTTGCTTTTGCAGGATTATTCCTTCCCCATTCAAAATTATGACTGGCACCCTTAAAAATAACAGAGGAATGTAAAGCTGTTTTATCAGCACAGACCGTCTCAATAATAGTAACAAGTTCACAATTGCCTTCTTCAATGTGATAAACTGCACCTTTCTGATCACAATCCACAAAAACCATAGTGCGCTTGCCCACTCTCATCTGAATGCTTTTTTTGTCCATGTTATAGATGTTGTGAGGAGGAATTTTGTATGTCGATATGAGTTCTTCTAATATATCAAAGTATTCAGATATGAGCACTCTATTCAAGCATTGAGCTCAACAGGCCTCAAGGCCAGTAGTCTAGCGGGCCTTAAAATCAGGATGTCGTATACAAAATGATCATACCCAGTTGACAGATACTGGCTCATTAACTATATGTGCAGCATGTTCAGCCACTGCCTCCTGAGATAACGGGACATCTCGACGCCCCAAAGATTTAATCTAGGCCTTGAGAACAGACTCCTGAGATGGTGTTAACTTTTGCTAATATATATGGCTATTTTGTTGTATCTGTTGCTCATTATATTTTGCCGTAAGAGTGCTTTGGATGACATCATATTGCTTGGCGGCAGCACGTAATGAGAAGACAGGGCGTCCAGATGCAGTAGTCTCAGAATCAAGGACAGCCTTCAAAGCAGCTTGAAGATGGGCTTCACCCCCATCATTGGTGATGTTCATGGGATCAAAAGAGCCACTTTTCTCACTTTGACAATCAAATAACATAAACAAAGACATGTGTGGTATTGTTTGGTCCAACACATTAATTACGTGTTATATACTCGTGACTGGCATATTTAGACTAATCACAGCTCACCACTAATTGCATAGTCAGATATCATACAAGAATAAACTTGCCCAGTAGAATCCTCTTGCATCATCTCATTTCTATCCATAATTGCATGCTTCCAAGCCTCATAGCAGATGTGGAAGCCATATTTATGCAAAGCTTGATCCAATTCATGTGTGTATGCATTGAATTGTTCAATTTAATATGTAAAATCCTAGTGTTTTGCTATGTGCTCACTTTCTTGAAGCATGAATTAGAGTTTCAGAGAGGACAAGAGGCACGAATTCAAGATATGTTGTAGACTATGGAGATTGTATATATCAGATGTCAGTTAGGTTTGAGGCTTAAAAAAATCCAAAAAAATTATGTCAGACATAAAATAAGATGTTTAAGATGTAATTAAGCTCTTAGGATAATCTTATAGGCTGTGGAGCTCCATTACATGGTTCTGGTTACAATACAGTAGATATCATGATATGATATTACACAGCACTGGTGCCTTCTCCTGAGGACATGACTGTAAGGGCGACCTCTAGAGGCTGTGGCTCAGTCACACAGCTGGCAGAGGGAGATCCAAAGTGTATTAGAATATATACTGACAATATCAAGGTAGCTACTCAC
The DNA here is from genome assembly GCA_027475525.1 of Macrolepiota albuminosa. Classification (NCBI taxonomy): domain Eukaryota; kingdom Fungi; phylum Basidiomycota; class Agaricomycetes; order Agaricales; family Agaricaceae; genus Macrolepiota; species Macrolepiota albuminosa. Next base: position 1,747,328 of record JAMWFC010000054.1, on the reverse strand, counting down.
CTGGCAGAGGGAGATCCAAAGAGAACAAGTCTGGGGATTCCCTATGCCAGGTTGGACGCTTCTGGGGCCTCTGAAGCGTGGGAAACAACTGTACAGTACAACAAAACCTTAAAAACTCGAAAATTGACTAACCAAACAAGTGTGCAAACAAGGGAGGAAAACTCCGGACTTTAGAAGTCAGAAAGGCAAACTCTGGCTTATCTAAGCAGCCTGGAGCGGTGCTGAAGGGCCCACACTTGTCTGAGTGATAGCTAAAGAACCAGAGCACCTCAAAGGTTGAGAATAGTACCAACAGATAGTGTTGAAGAAGTAGTAACAGCAAAATGAGAGAATGGTAGAAGAAATAAGGAAGTGAATGAAAGGAGAGTGAAGAAATAAGGAGTGAAAGAAGAAAGGAATGAGGGGTCCCCTGACAATGACGGTGGTTCAGAGGACCTCAAAATTTGCTGAAGAGAGGATGAGATTGCTTTCATTAACTGGACCATGGTTCTTGCCTGACTAAGCAGGTGTAGAGCAGACTGTGCATAGAATTATGTCTGAATCACGATGATTGCATCATAAATCACTCAGACATCAAAATGTCCTTAGAGCAAAACTTTGGCATTTATGCTACTTGCACCTTGAAATGTGCAAGATACTTCAGAGAATACATAATATATTGCGATCCAATACTCAGAAGAAGAAGAGACATTGTATTAAGAGGAGAAAAATGCAAATGACTCGTTACCCCCTCTGACTCGTTGGTGGGTCATGTGCAGTAGTGCTTTTATTAATTGGAACTACCTATTTAATACAGATTTTCATGTGTTTGAATCATCTATCAAAAACCACTTGGGGCCCACAAAATCATATACTGGTACTTCCTCCATCATACTTTTTGCAGATCTGGTGATTCTTTAAATAGTTACAATGCATTCCAGACCATTTACTCTGTGGTTTTGGCTTGTCACGCTCACATGCTCATTCTATTTAAGAGAGCCACTTGTGCATTGAGAATGCAAGGCATGGTTGAAGGGCTAGGTACCTCTTTAGTTTGTATGGCAGTTTGCAAATATATATGCAGTGGGCCTGCATGAGATTATTTCAAAACTATGCTAGCTAGTTCTTCTGACCAATCATTTTATTAGAATGGCCTGACATATACTGTTGAGAAGTCTACTTGTGATGCATACGGTGTGCTATAGTATTATCAGTCTTCTCATTGGTTTATTCATTTGTATATAATAGATTGTTCTTATCTCAATAGTTTGGTTTACAGAGATAAGAAAATAGCATAACTCGGGTACTCTTTATCACATATATCATCTTGCCTAGATTGGAACAATTCTAAGGATGATAATGTAGGATTGCCAATCTATTTGACTGCAGAATCTGATTAAAATATCTGCAAATAGGATTGTCCATCTTTGACTGCTTCAGAACACACTTGTCATCAAGATACGTATTTATTATCATAAAACATCTGTATTAGCAGATGCTTATTCATTTAACCATTGTAGTCCATCCTAGAATTGCATCTTCCAACTACTGAAACTGTATTATCATGCTATATGTATGTATATGTGTGTGTTTTTTCTTGTCCCTGTATCTGTGTGTGTTTTTTTTTTTTTTTTTCTTTTTTATTAACAAAAAATACATCAATGAATAAATACGGTATATAATTTGTATGTGTGTATAATAGAATAAATATAAAAGTAGTTGTCTTGTTTGATGTTACATTACTGCCTTGCACCTACAAAGTAATATAATTGTTTCCTCAACTCTTAAATAGTGTAAACTGACATATGAGCTGTTGTAGCTTACTCATTTAATGTCACACTAATATATTTACTTATGTTATATGCAGGCAGAGAGAATTATGTTTATTACATGAGCCTGGTAGTTAATTAGATAGTAATTAGGTAGACGTATACTAGCTTCAATGCAACATATATATGCTTTTAAATTTTCTACTGACTTATCTCTTCTCGTTGCTATATTGTTTGCTCAGCATTGGTATTCTAAATATTTGACACTACTCACCTTATTCATTGTATTATATATATGTGAAATATATTGTTTCATAGTATATAGTAGCATATGTCTGTTGATATGTTCATATTCAATTTTTACATAGGTATATAATATTATGATACATCATAAACCTTACATGCCATGTGGACTAAATATTTATTGGTTGTCTATTTATATGCTTATGTAACCTTTAATCATGGGTCTTACCAGAAGAGTCATCTATACTGATGCTTATATAACAACTACTACACTTCAATGATTATTAGTATGTGATTCACTGCTTTTTTTGTCAAGCAATAGGCTAGAGTCTATCTGCTCATTGTGTGCAGTTTATACATCCTTGTTATATCTGCAACTGCATATAATATTGGGTCAGTTATACTCTATAATTTGATATTTCATATACACACTTAACTAAATGTAATTAAACCCTCTTTAACCAGACTGTTGAACCACTCTACGCAGTACACAACATTTCAAATGCAATCTGCATGCATTTGAAACGCAATGTATCATGCATGTGACTTGCTAATGGTGGCTCTGCATTTCTTGTAGGTTTATACACCCACTATATCATCTGATGTAACTATGCTGCAGTAAACCAGCACTACTCTTATTATGCCCTTTTACATTACATGTGTTTGTGACTATACATATTCAGATGCCTTTCACAGTATTTGCATATTTATCTAAATATTGTGTCAATTAAACAGTGGTTTATTTATCTGAACAAACAATTGTACATTCAATGGTCTCCTCATAGTTACATCAACATATACGATTTGATATACCCTTAGGTACATGTTTGCCAATTTTGAACTGATATGCACACTGCAAGAACATGTTATGATTTATGAGTTCTGTCAACCAGAGGACATTGTAGCGTAGTCTGCTATGTGGCGCTGGCCATATAGCATTTACTTACTTTACTTACTAGATACTTAGCATATAATATTATATTTATTATAATATTATTTACATAATTATAAATACCTACAACCTGCTGCTTAATAAGCAGCTTTTATCTTGTATTACACTACATAGTCAATAGACCGGACTGGTCTGATTCTGTGCAGGGTGATCCTAAGCTCACAAACACTATAACTTCATTATGTTTTTTTGAATCCACCAGCTAGGATCTATTGCCTAGCAGTCAACGTCAGTCGCTGAGTTTGTTGACAGAACTCTATCAGCTTCTTGAGCTTCTTGCACAGCCACACCATGCAAATTTCAAAGTCAGTCGCTGAGTTTGTTGACAGAACTCTATCAGCTTCTTGAGCTTCTTGCACAGCCACACCATGCAAATTTCAAACAGAGGATCAATGAGTAACTCTATATCTGCAGTTTCTACTGACAGTGGGTGGAATGCCCACAAGTTATAGAGAGACTCAGCAGACATTCAGTACATATCAGCATCCAATGTGGGTCAGTCAAGACCCAAGGCTCAAGACTGAGGCCAGAGCACCGACCTGTCCAGAAATGAAAGTGAGGCCCAGAGAGCTGAGAGCTCACAGCATGATGGCCAGCCACGGCCGCAGAACAGAATGCCAGGGGGATTAACTCTTCCAATTACGCAGTTGCCAGGAGGACTGCGATGGTCTAGCCGGTTAGCTTTCAAAGGGCCCCCTGATGACAGTCGGCAGTTGACAGGCGCCCAGGGCACCTCAGTAGACACCGAGTCGTCGGTACAGACTGGGGGACCTATCTCTCCAAGCTGGAGTAGCGGGGCCAGATGAACTGCAGTGGGCTCAATGCCCACCAGGATAGAGGAGGTACTAGAGGAGGCTGCAAACCCTGAGGTAGCCCGTGCAGAAAATTGTTTTCTGTGCACGCCAGCAATGGAGGAAGTCCTGGAGGATGCAGAGCTCCCAGAGGAGGTGGTTGAGTCATCCAGCAATGATGCCAGAGCAGAGGAGCAGCAGTTGAAAACCATGTACACCGTGCACTTGCAGGTGTTCTGGGATTTACACCCAGAGGTGATGAAATACACCATCCAAGTGTGACTTGAGCACTACACTTCAGCGCTGATGACGCCAACTGTGGTTGGGTGCGCTGGACGTATATGCAGTACAATGCCGTCTCCAGTGCCTGGCATACGGGTTTGTGAGGAGTCCCAGCAGGGTCCCAGTGTGCTCAAGCAGAGGTGATAGGGCGATGCGCTAGATGATAGCGCCTCGGGTGCTACCTAGCAAGTGGTAAGCGTCGTAGTTTAGGAGAAGTTATAGAGAAATAAACAAATAGCGCAGCGTAGCGTGCCCGTAGGTGGCACCGTAAACAACGAAGACGAGATAGACGAAGCTAGCGCCGAACTTGGTGGCAAAGTCAGGCAACGCTAGCGCGATTTGAACGCTAAGTGTAACTGGGTGCTCAAGAGGTTACGATTCGTTGTTATATACATGGCAAGTAGCTAGTTTTTATACTATGCGCTACGGTATTTCCAAAATAAGTCCATTGATGGCACTACCAATTAGCGCCTCTCTTTGTGACTGTAGCTCATGGCCACCTGTCAACGGCGACCTGCAGCACATGGGTGACGGCGACCAACGGCGACTCTAAAACTACTTAGAAGTGGTACGAGTTTGCTCACTTTTTGATGTAATTTAATTGGCCATGCCATCCCGGGGTATGGTCGGGGAATCCTTGACAGACGCCGTGAGCGCTAATTCCGGCGCTAAACATTGTACCATCTTTTGATAGATTTAAATGTCGGGTCTGCATGTATCCTGTCCCGTTGTCATTGATTCTTTTAGACTTCTGATTGAGGTGCCTCAGTAATTGACAGTGCCAATTGCTAACTCCTTTCAGTACTGATCGGGGTTTGGTCAGAGTCACCTCCCGCTGTTGTGCTAGCGCTATGAGTTCTGAGCCTTCTTGGTCTTCAAAGTAACTGAGTGGAGTGCGCTGAGGGGCTGATACTGGTGATTGAGATGAATGGATAAGTCTTGCCATAGAGCGCCCGCACTAGGGCTGCTCTGTACCCAAGGCTGGTCGCTAGAGTCTCTTGTGTGTCAAGTGTTGGTCAGCCTATAATGTCCCTTGATGCGCTCAGTCCGAGTAGAAGCCTATCAGCGCATATAGTAGCACTTGGGCAACAAGGGCCTAAAGTGCCCAATGTATTCAGTACAAAATATACTGATTTGATAGTGAGAGTGTTTACTATGGAACTGCAAATGTATTTGCAGTGGAAAGCCATAAGGCAATCAGGGGTCTTGACCCCCTGGAGCCACACTTCCAAGGAATGCTTGGCACATTGCAATCAAGACGTTGGAATCGAGCTAGTGGAGGCACTAGCATGGGCACAGGAAGTGTCCAAAGTAAAACCAGTGAGTACTTTCTATACTCCAGCAGGACAAGGGTGGCGTGAGGAGCCCCCATACATGTGTAACTGAGACCTTAGGACAGATATGTCAGGCCCAGATGGACACAATAGTACCGTGCTCAAGGTGGAGAGCAAGGCATCTGTGATGCCGTGCATGCCCATGGCGAAAACGTTGAGCGACAGAGTTGCATATCAACGTATGCGCAATGGTGACCTCAGAACTAAGGGACAGTCTCTTATCAACAATCAGGGCATTGTATTTGAGGGCACTAAGCCCATTGATGAGATGTGTCATCAATTCATAATGCAGGGCCAGGAAAATCAAGCTTCTCCAGAACCAGGGCGGCACAACGATCATGATCGAGGAGACTTCCTCAATTGAGATGGCGCCACTAGATAGGATGCCCCTGGTAATGGCCAGAATGATGGCCCTAGGTCGACCTCTCAAGACGAGGGCAATTATGCCCACAGTTGAGGAGGCTCAGAACATCCGCCGCAGGGTGGACGAGAGAAGTCACTTCCTCAAGCTGCTGATTTAGCGACTAGATCCCTGGATCAGTGGGAGGCCATTTGAATGCATCATAAAGCCATGCACAATTGCCTGCATTGAGTAGTCGATGATGCCCTGGGGGTAACCTTGCAGTTATCAGATGGGGTGAAGCTGCATAAAGCGGACAGTAGGCACATTCGCACCTACACAGGTGCATTTAAGTTCAGTGACTTGGAGGACTGGGCGATGGATGTATGCACCCACCTCACAATGTGCTTATACAGTGGTGACCGTATGGACCAAGAACAAATCTTCATTCTACTCAAATTCTTAGCCAGAGAGGCCATGGGGTGGTTTCGATGTGCAGTATTGCATGTCAACCGGGTTCAGTATGAGTGGACATTCAAAGAAGTCCTCACAGGACTGTACGATCGATATGTGCACCCCTCAACGCTACAGGATATGAGGTGGGACTTCCAGTCCACCAGGTACACCGAGAAGTTGAGAGTACAAGGGTTCTATGATACCCTTAACGACCATGCCCAGAATATGGCAGTATACCCAGATGGGTACATGATGCTCGAAACATTCTTAGATGGTATTCCAGCAGACATGCACCGCTATCTGATACATGAGGACGGACTGTCCCCAGAGGTCAATGATGTGGAAGAGTTTGTGGCATATGCTATTAGGTATAAGCAGTTCCTTAAGACTGCTAACCACTATGAGCATCGTAGTGGCCACAAAGGGGGAAGCAGGCAATTACCGCCTGCTGGGGCACCCTCATGGGGTCAGCATGTGGGGACCTTCTTGGCCAAGAAGGCCAACCTGGATCGTGACCACAACATGCGGTTTGTGGTATGCAGAACTTCTGCAGCAAATCAAGGGTGATCCTGCCCACAACCGGAGCAGGTGCAAGATGGAGAACATCCTAAACCAAGGCCAGATTTCAAGCTGGCCAACCCACCTGGTCAGACAGAGACCTGCTTCACATGTGGCCAGCCAGGCCACTACGCTACCAACTGCCCCGTGAAGATGGGAGCCCTGAGAAAGGGGTATACACTCTGCACCCATCTTTGAGCTGCACATACTGCAGCTGCGAGTGGGAGTGATGGAGACGTCTCGGCTGAGTCTGAGGCTGAGCACCCCATGAATGACCAAGAGCCTCCAGAGGAGGCTTCAGGCGCCGAGCCCAAGAGTGTGGTCGTGGAGGGGGAGGAGTACGTCACAGTCAACGTATATGACAATGTCTATGCCAACAAGTACTACAGTCATGACAGCGACTCGGAATGCCTAGCGGCAATGATGGATTGGCTGTCCTTGAATGATCATGACAAGAATAACATGATTTGGATGAAGGTGACTCTTCATTGAGCAGAGGGCACTTTGCAGTGCCCTACATTGAAGCAGGCAGATAAGGAGTGTCTGGTCTCATATGTGGAGGTGAATGGCCACAAAGCTTGGACATTATGGGACTTCGGGAGTACTACTTCCGGTATAATGTCCCAGTTCACTCATGTGTATGAAATTTCCATACAAGAGTTAGATACGCCGTTGGCATTGCAATTGGGCATGGTAGGAAGCCGCGCTATGGTGCAGTATGGGACAAATGTAACTGTCCAGATACCGGGCTCACATAGCCAGGAATACATGGATGTAGTGAACTTTGATCACTATGATATAATACTGGAAACACCATTCATGCAGCTTAACAAAGTCATGCTAGACTTTGAGCACTGTCAGATGCTAGTAAATGGGAAAGCAATCCCAGCCAAATGGGCTACCGCAGACGACACTAATAATCACCTGCGACATCACCACACTACGGAGAAGCACAAGGACTCTCTATGACTCGGTCAGCGCAAAGTGCCGATGTGGAGGAGGTGGATGAGGAAGTACAGGCTATGCCTGGGCTGAGCTCAGACCACAATGTGGTGATGATGAGTGAGGAGGAATATCAAGCCTCCAAAATGAAAAGTGAGCAAATACTTGCTCGTGATGTTTGAGGGGGGGCATGGGGGGCACCCTGATAAGGGGAAATGGTGGGCATCACCTAGCCCCTCCCTGGGGCCCTCCAAGAGGGTGTGCCTGCCTTCTGGAACCCTACTCCCAGTCTCCTTCACGTGTCTCTCCCTGGCAGTCTTTTTCCTTCTGTCAGGGCAGCCCCTGGAAGCAGACATGAGGGCCTTGCAAGAGCATTTGGGGTGGGGAGAGGGAGAGCCCAAGGAGGGTAGGGAGGAGTAGGCCAATGTTCAGAGGGAGTTGAAGGAGGGTCGGAAGGCGGCGCTTTGGAAGTTGGAGAAGGCCAGGGTCGCTCAGGAGGAGGCAGAGGCTGAGCTGGAGGCATTGTGGGCAAGGCTGGGGCAGGGAGTGGGGTTCCCAGAGAGGGCCCCCCTGAGTCAGGGGCTAATGGAGGGTTTGTGCCACGATGTGGTAATCACGCAGATGGTGTCCTTGAGTGAGTTTCTCCTGTTCTTTGGCTTGGTTTCTGCTGACGTCTCCAGGCTGGGCCTGGAAGCACTGTCTGCTCCTGGATGGGGCAGCTGTGGTACTTGCGGTGCTGCAGGAAGAGTCTTGACCTCCTGGGGCAGGTGGTGGCCGCACACCGACAGAGGAACATGCCTGCTCCAGAGTCCTGGTTCAAGCGGGTCTTAGATGAGAGCAAGCCCCTCCCATCCTGGGATCAATTGGCCGAGAAAGTGTTGTGGGAGCATGGCCTGGGGGGAATGGGGGAGGGGTTCTGGGGTTGGCCTGGGGAGGGAGGTCCAGGACCCCAGCATTAGGGGTCCTTTCATTCTTTCTTGTGGATTTCTTTTTTCTTGTCATTGTACCTATACTGTAGAATAGTGTAGTTATGGAAAATGTATATACTTGGTCTCCCAGGGCCAGAAAAGTAGTGTAAGTAATATGGCAAAAGCTGAGAATTGGTACCTTGCCCAGACTCTGGGCGCTACCATGGGAGCGTAATTGTTGGTCTTGTTAAAAGTATTAGATGAGTAAAGTATAGAGAAGGAGAACAGAAAATATACATGGGAGTTGAATCCCTGTTAGACCCAGAGGTGGGGTTACGCCCACTACTGCCGTCTGTGAGTTCTATGCCTGAGAAGGTCGTTTCCTGGGTGCCATTGCTGGAAGTCCCAGAGTTTGTCGAGGGTGCCTTCAAGGTTTTGGCATGGCTCCCAAGTGTCGTCCTCTGGGCCATATCCTCATCGTATGAGGAAGTGGGGTTGTCTGCAGATATCTCAGGAATTGAGGATGTCTTCAACCTCGTAGTGGTATTCGTCCTTGACCTTAACCAGGGGAGGAGGCTTGGGGCATCGTTTGGGAAAGGGGTCTGGAGGGCACCGTTCCAGGAGGCGGACATGGAAGACTGGGTGCAGGCCTTGGAGTCCTGAGAGGAGCTCAATCTTGTAGGCATGGGATGAGACTTTCTTTAAGATCTTGAATGGACTGAGGGTGCTTGTGATCAAGTTTTGGAGAGGGCTGGCAGGTGCAGAGGTGATGTTGATCTAACCATACCTTAGTTTCAGGAGCCCAGTCAGGGGTGTCTTCCCTCTTCTGGTCAGCATGTTTCCTATAAATCCAGTTTGCAATGTCAATTTCTTCCCAGAGAAACTCATGGAGGGATCGGAGGTCCTGCATGACTTTGTGGGCAGCGTATGATGGGATGTCCTGGAGGGAGAGGGTTAACTGGGGGTGGTACCCTTTGTTCACAAAGAAGGGTGATACCCCAGTGGCAGAGTGCAGCGTGTTGTTGTAGGTGAACTCAGCCAGTGGGAATTTGGCGTGCCAGTTGTCCTGTAAGTAGTTGACGTATAACCGGAGGTATTGCTCAAGGGACTGGTTGACTCTCTCAGTTTGGCCATCAGTTTCTGAGTGGTAGGCCATGGAGAGGTTAGTTTTTACCTTGAGGGCCTTACACAGGGAGGTCCAGAACTTGGATACAAAGAGTGGACCATGGTTGGAAATGATGTTGTCTGGGAGTCCGTGCTTGGCAAAAACATGCTTGAGGAATAGCTGGGCAAAGTCCAGGGCAGTATCTGTGGTGTGGCAGGGTAGGAAAATTCCCTGTTTGGTTAGCCTACACACAACAACAAGAATGGCGTCAAATCCTTCTGATTCTGGGAGTTCAACAATGTGGTCCATGAATATGGAGGACCAAGGGCATCATCCTATTGGGAGGGGTTTTAGTAGTCCGTAGGGCTAATGTTGGAGGACCTTGGCCCAGAGGCAGGGTTCACATGATCGAATGTATTGGGTTACGTCCTTTTTCAGCTCTGGCCAGAAGTAAATATAGAAGATGAGCTGAAGGGTCTTACGTATCCTGGCTAGTCCCAGGGGGCACAGCAGATCTGGCTGAGTGTACCTTTGTTGTTCAGGATCAGTACAGCATTCAAACGTTCAGGGGGGATCATTACATGATGGTTGAGTACATTGTGTTCCGCCTCGAACAACTTCTTGGGGTAGATGTTGGGCTATTGGGTGAGCACGTTGGGTTTTGCCCTGAGTTGTCCTGGGTGGTACTAAATCATGAAGTTGTATTCTGAAAGGATTTTGGACCACCAGGCCTGTCGCTGGCTGAGCTGTTTGGTCATGGCAAAGTACTGTAGGTTGTTGTGATCCGAGTAGACCTGAATCCAGTGCCGGGCTCCTTCAAGGTAGGCTTGCCATTGCTTGAAGGCCTCTACAATGGTGAGGAGTTCCTTGTCATAGATGTCGTAGTTGAGCTCAGCATTGATCATAGACCAGGTGTAGAAGACAACAGGCCAGGGTTCCCCATCATGAGGCTCCATTTGCAAGAGAATCCTGGCGATGGCATAGTTGGAGGTATTGCATTCCAAGATTATCAGGAGGGCAGGATTGTAGTGCTGGAGGACAGGGGCAGCTGTGAAGGCCTCCTTGAGTAGACTAAAGACACTCTGGCACTTACTATCCCAATTTTATGCAACGTCCTTTTGCGTGAGCCAATTGAGGGGTTTTGTGATGCTGGAGTAGTTATTTATGAACCTCCGATAGAAGTTAGCGAAGCCCAGGAAGGACTGTACCTCCTTGACATTCTGGGGTTGCAGCCAGTTGATGATGGCCTCGACCTTGTGGGAGTCCATTTGGATGCTGTTTGGGGACACAATGATGCTGAGGTATTCAACTTCTTCTGTATAGAATGCGCATTTTTTGAGCTTGGTATGGAGGTTGTGCTCCCAGAGGCATTTGAGGACTTGTTGGATGTGCTTCTGGTGTTCTTTCCAGGAGTTGGAGTAGATGAGGATGTCGTCCAGGTACACGATGATGAAAACGTCGCTCATGTTGTGGAAGATGTTGTTCATGAAATATTGGAACGTGGCAGGGGAGTTAGTCATACTGAAGGGCATTATGAGGTACTCAAACAGACCGTTGATGACGCCAACTGTGGTTGGGTGCACTGGACGTATACGCAGTACAACACTGTCTTCAGCGCTTGGCATTCGTAGTTGTGAGAAGTCCTGACAGAGTCCCGGTGTGCTTGAGCAGAGGTGATAGGGCAATGAGCTGGATTATAGTGCCTCAGGGTGCTACCTAGCAGACGGTAAGCATCGTAGTTTAAGCAAAGATATAAAAGAAAAGACGAGTAGCGCAGCATAGTGTGCCCATAGGTGGCACTGTAAACAACAAAGACAAGATAGACAAAGCTAGCGCCTAACTTAGTGACAAAGTCAGCTAAAGCTAGCGTGATTTGAACACTAAGTGTAACTGGGTGCTCGAGGGGTTACGATTTGTTGTTATATACATGTAAAGTAGCTATCTTATATACTATGCACTACCGTGTTTGCCAAGATAAAATGTCCATCTGTGGCACTACCTCCTAGCACCTCTCCTTGTGGTTTTTTCTGACGGTGACCTGTCAACTGCAACCTTTTGCACATGGCTGATGGTGACCAACGGTGTTATGGCCCATGGCGACCAATGGCAACTGTATATTGGCTTAGAATTATACAGGTCTGCTCACTTTTACTATAACTCCAATTGGCCAGGCTATTCCAGGGTATGGTTGGAAAATCCTCGACAGACACTATGAGCACTAATGTCAGCGCTACTCATTGTACCAGTTCCTGACAGATCCAGATATTGGGTTTAAGTATATCTTGTGCCGCCATCACTGATCCTTTTAGACTTCTGATTGAAGTGCCTCATCAACTGGCAGGGCCTGCTGCTGGCTCCTTCTGAAAGTGATTGGGGATTGGTTAGAGTCCCCTCCCACCATTGTGTTAGCGCTATACATTCTGAGCTTCCTTCGTCCTTGGACTAGGTGAATGGAGTGTGCTGAAGGCCTGGTAGCTGGTGATTAGGGTAAATGGATAAGTTCTGTAGTAGGGTGCCAGAGCTAGGGCTGCTCTATATCCCAAACTGGTTGCTAGAGTCTTCAGTACGTCAAGTGTCAGTTGGCCTGTAATGTACCTTGATGCGCTCAGTCCAAGTAGAAGCCTATCACCATACTGCATGCAGAACGCGGTCTTCCACTTGTGTCCCAGAGCAATGCAGACATTGTTGTAACCGGAGCAGAAGTCAATCTTGGTGTAGACCTTGGCACTCCAGAGACAGTCGACCAGGTCACCAATCAGTGGGAGTGGGTAGCGGTTCTTCTTGATGATCTTATTGAGTCCCCAGTAGTCAACACAGAGTTGGAGCGAGCTGTCCTTCTTCTTGGCAAATAGAATCAGAGCTCTGGTGGCGGAGGCAGAGGGTTGGATGAACCCCTTTCCAAGCATTTTGTCGAGGTAGTCCTTGAGGGCCCAGAGCTCGACTTCCAACATGTTGTATACCTTGCTAAAGGAGGGGGCGGTTCCTTCCTCAAGGTCAATTGTGTGGTCATAGGGGTGGTGGGGGGGATCTCCTTGGCATCTTCTTCAGAGAATACGTCAGCAAACTCATGGTACTCCAGGGGAACTACTTCTCAGAGGATCTGCTCCTTGATTTTCTTCTTCAGGAAAATGGTGTCCCCTCGCAGGTGTTCTTCCAGGAGAGAGGGCAAGGTATGCAGCTGAAATGCAGGGGTTCCATCCTGCATGAGGTGAGCAAAGGAGGTGGCCCCAATGATCTTAATGTCAAGTACTTCTGGGTCAATCAGGGTTGCTAGCTCACAGGTCAGGACAGATTTGACGTGTGTTTGAAACCAGTCTGGGTAGTTTGATCCTTTGTATTTGTTCTGAGAAATGTTTGGGGGTCAATCAGGTGCCTTGCAGGTTTGGACAGGCATAGAGGGCATGGTCAGGGGCATCTGGCTGGGGAACAAGGCCATGACCCTGGGAAGGTCAGGCATCAGGTCGCTTCCTAGGGCCCGGAGGTGCACGGCAGTCATAGAGTGGTCCTCAGGTTCTGGGAACGTCATGGTGAGCGTTCTCCAGTCAATATTGGGATTTGTGTCTTGTAGCCAGGGTAGTCCCAATACCATCGATCTGTGAAGTCGCGTGACCAGGAAGTTGGAGGTGAACCCAAAGCCATTGTCCAGGGTTACACGTCCTGAGTGAGACCTCTGGATGGGGCCAGAGGAGGAGGGGGTGCCGTTGAGCCGTTGCAGGTGGAGGGGTTGTTTGAGGAAGTCGTGGGGAAGGTCAAGGGCGTCGCCGATGAAAACTTTGGTAGCTCCGCTGTCAATGAAGGCTGATAGTGGCTCCAGGGTGCCATCCAACCTGGCACTGATGACAAAGGATCAGGACAAGCGAGACTGGAGTCTGGAGGGCGGTGGGAGTCTGTCCCAGGAGTCCTTAGGAGTTGGGTTGGGGTCCAGGGAGTGGAGGATGTCAAAGGGGAGTTGCTGGTCATCGGCCATTGGCTCTGGGGTCAGGCAAAGGGTGAGATGTCACCAGTCAATACAGGGATTGGTGTCTCAGAGCCATGGAAGCCCTAAGACCAAGATGCAGAGGGGTGGAGTTTGGTTATCAGCATGCAGAGGATGTGAGTCTGTCCAATGGCGAAGGTAACAGGTATACGCACAAAATGAGTGATATCCCCCGCTGCAGAGGCGTCTCTATTGAAGAGGCAGAGTCGTACCAGGACCGGGAGTCATCAAGCGGGCTTCAGGGCAGAGGAGGACCATGCTTTGTTGATGAAGTTGTCCATAGTGCCACTGTCAACAAGGATGTTGAGGGGAACTCCGGAGGAGGTGAGGCAGGTTTTGAGGAGGAGGGTGTGCAAAGAGTGGGAGGGTAGGTAAGCCATGAGGGTGTCCTGTGCAAGTATCGTAGAGTGAAGACGGGAGACCAGAGTGAAGAAGACGTTGGAGTCAATTCTACAATTTAGTGTGTCTTCCATGTCTAAATTGCCAGGTCATTTTCTGAATATTTGTAGGTGGCATCTTCTCTTTTGAAGGTCCAGGTAGCGTGTCCCATAGCCTGTTGTTGGGAACACTCAGAGATAAAATGGTCTTTCTCATTGCAGAGTATGCAAACACCTTCCCTTCTCCATTGTTCCTGCACATCTTTTGGAACCTCGATCCAGGGTCTTCTCTTCTTCTGAAGCTGATTAGCCCAGAGGGCCTCTTCATCCCGTTTGTTGGCAAAATTGGGGTCTTCAGGGTCCTCCGGGAGTTCCTCAGAGTTCAGCACGTTGCCTGGATTGTTGGTGGCCACTGTGGTGTTGAGTTGGGCCTGGGGACGAGCACCGCTGCTGGGGTTAGCATTGAGTGGGCCATGACTTACCGGAGGTCAGCCGCCAGGGAATGCAGGGGGACCAGGGTTTCGGTTTGGGGGGTTGGGGGGTTCGCTGAAGGGCCAGGATAGTCCTCCCCTAGGATTCCAGGAGGTCTGGGAGTTCGAGTATTTGCTGTGGTCCTCCTAGTAGCGCTGGTCAATCTGCATGATAAGGGCCTTGTATCCATCATAGGAGGGTTGTTTCAGGGCGAGTTGGAGGATGTCCTTGATGCATTGTGGCATGGCATGGCAGAGGGCATACCGGAAGGCACTGTAGTTCCAACCTGTTTTGTAAGCTTCCTTCTCGAAACGTACAATAAAGGTGGTGAAGCATTCTTCAGGATGCATCCAGAGGTTGAAGAGATTGTCCTCGGCCTCAGCCATGGTGTTGTAGATTCCGAACTTACTTGAGAACTTGTTGATGAAGGTCTGCTAGCAAAAGAGGGCCGGATTGTTCAGGTCAAACTGGATCAGGGCCATATAGTAGTTGAAGGCAATCCCCTGGAGGTAGGAGACGGCAAAGGCCACCCAGGAGCTGTCAACCTGAAATGTGAGCGGCTTTGCCTGGAACGTGTTAAGATATTGGATGAGGAAGGTACATCATTTGCAGGGGTCCCAGCTTGTGAATGCATCAGGTTTTTGGATATCCAGACACTCTTTGCAGGTGAGGGTGTTGCAAGCATCATCCAGTCCCGTGACATTGCAGGGCGGGGGGCTGGCATTGTAATAGTAGTAATAGTGGTTACCCCCCCTTCTTGGGGAGGAAAGGCGCCGAGAGCAGGACCCCACCTGCCTGGAGGGCCTCCTCCAGGTGGCTCACCTGGGGGGCCAGTTGTCTCAAGGAGGTTCGTTCCTGTTGGGAGGAGGTCCAGGTCTCCATGCAGGAGGCGGTGGAGGTGGCGGGCCAGAAAGTCATCCTTGAGGGTTGATTGGAGGTGGCAGAGGTGGTCAGGGAGGGTTCAGTGGTGCTGGGTCAATCTGGGGGGTCCGGGTGCTGGGTCAGGTGCCAGGTTGCATGGAGGATATTCAACTCAGGAGGGTCAGGCTTGCATCAGAGGCCATGGGGGGTTCTGCAAATTGAAGTGGGGTGGGAGGTTGCAATGGAAGTTGGGCTCCAGAGGGGCCGGGGCAGATGTGGGTGGTGGTGCCAGAGTTGTTGTGGAGAGGCGTTGTTTATTGCTGCCTTGAGTGAGCTTGTTGATGTAGCACAGTGTGTCGTTCATACTAGGGATGTCCACCTGGGGTCTCCCAGAGATTACTGGAGGTGGGAGTTGGGCGTTGTCCATTCACGGGAGTGGTTCCAGAGATCTCTGGGGCTGTCTTCAGATCTCAAAGGTGCTAGAAACAGAGTTAGCCCTATGGCAAGTCAACAAGCCTACTGTGTAGACAGTGGGCTAATCAAATAGCCCTCCCATTGGTTTGAGAAACTGCAGTATGGCCAAGGCGTTTTGTCGCTCTTCCTGCTGTTGTTGCTCTGGAGTCAGGACTGTGGGGGCAGCCAGGGCCAGTTCTGGAGGTTTCTGTTGGATGTGAATTGAGCGGCCCAGGTCCACAGGGTTGGGAGGAGGAGAACGTGTGGACTTCGTCAAGCAGTTGCTGCAGCTCTTTGTAGAGGATTGTGTTGCATCTGTATTTTACCATAGCCTGCTCTGGGAGTTCTCCTCACATGAGGCAATCCCCAAATTTGACCAAGCAATGGGCCTAGTCCTCCGGAGTGCCTTCAAAGTCGTCGTGTCTGAATTCCATGAGTAGCTCCCTTGTCCGCTGCACAAAGTCCTCCAGCAAGATCCTGAGTGAGCAGAGCACCTTGTCTTGTTGTCATTTGTACTCCTTGAGGTGTCGTTATCCCATTGGCAAGGGAGAGGTCTGTGCGGGTGGGGTGGCAGCCAGGTAGTGTCAAGGGGAGTTAGTTGTAGTTGGGGGGTCTGCAGGGTTTGGGGGCAGGGCATTGGTAACTATAATAGGGGGTGGGTACAAAGGGACCCTCGCTGGGGGGAATCAGATAAGGTCCACTGAAGATGGGTGGGGTCTCTAGTAGACCTCCAGAGATGCTCCAGTATGAGGGGGCCTCCACAGGTTGTGCCACGGCTAGGTTGGGCAGAGGAGCCCAGCTGGCTGAGGGCCCCAAGTTGTAGAGAGATGGATCAGGGGCCCAGTGGCAGTAAAGACGTTGGGGTTTGTATGGGAGAGGTGGGTAAACATGGTGGGGGGTCTGTGCGGAGTAGTGGTTGGGGACCAGACATCCATAAGGGTCGGTCTGGTAGCCCATGGAATAATAGATGTGAGTATACATAGCCATTAAAAATGGTGTAAGGAGAGAGTCTTGATATTATGTCAGGTTCCGCTGAGTTGGGGGCTTTCCAGGAAAGTAGCACCCTTATAAGGCAGACTTGATCTACAGACACTCAGGTGTCTGGAACTCCAGACTAAGCTCTGGGGTTCAAGATGCAAACAGGGGGACTCCCAGGATAAGGGGCTTAGTCCAGGGAATCGGGTGAAGTTGAGAAAATTAAGGGGATGGAGCCAGGTTGAGAACTGGGGGTTCTAGGACGAGGCCCAGTTAGTGAGATTTAAGTTGCAAAGTGCATATCAATTTTAAGAGGACGTGAACAAGTTGAGCATGCCAGTCAAGTGTGCTAGTCAGTGCATACCAGTCAATCAAAGGGCATGCAAGCAATCAAATGTAATATCAAGACTAGCAAAATACAATGGGGAACTACTCTATAAGTACTATGGGGCTGGATCTGAATCCCTGGCCTTCCAGGGTGTCTGGAATATGTTCTGGGGGACATTGAGAAGCGGGAGGAGGACTGTATGCTGGGATCATGTGTGTGAGCACATGATCAATTGGCATGGAGGAAGTCATGATGTGTGATGGCCAGAATCAAATAGCATGATCTGGTGATGCATGATGGCCAGAATCAAGTAGCATGATCCGGTCATTGATTGCAGCTTGATGGCCTTGCTGGTGGCTGGTTCCGGAGTCCGTGATGAGGGGCTGTCAGAGGTGCTGGGTGGTGGTGGGCCTTGATGCATGTGATGGCAGTATGATGGCAGGGGGGGCACCCAGCAGGGTCAGAGAGGGAGTCCCAGATGTGGTTCTGGGGGTGTCCCGGTGTAGTGGGAGGGGTTGTGACAGATAACTCCATTTGTGTTTTCTGTTGAGCTCAGCATAAGCAATGCTCCATGGCTCAGGCATGGAGGGCATCTTGCATGAGCAAAGAACAGGGGTGGGACATGACCTGGGTGCTGAGCCAGTTGGCTAATGCATTCAGATCAAGGGCTGAGGAGTCAGGTGGGGCACTGGCTGGGAGTTCATTGAGAGGAAGGAAGGCAAAGGCATCAACTACATGGCAGGATAAGGGGAAGTGCAGAGCTTCACCTGCGTTAATGGAAAAAGAACTGATGACTCAGCATGATAAGGGAAAGTGCCGAGCATCACTAGAGCCATACTTCAGGGAGGCAACAAATTTGGGTTTGATATTATTTAATTGTGTGCACAGACACACAAATACAAAGTCATTGAGTGTGGGTAATGTGCCCAGGTCAAAGGGCGTGGTCTGAGGGTTCATCAAAGGCTGTGGGGTCGGTTGAGGCACAGGCTGAGGATTCATTACAAGGAGGAAAGGTGGAAGCATTGCCTCTGCAACAGGACAAAGGGAAGTGCCAAGCTTCAACCGAGTTGGTGGAGATAGTAGGGTACAAGTGTGCACGGAGGTCTCTAAGCTTGGACATATTGGATATCCATGAAATCCCCCCAATACCTGCCCAATCGTCTATTGATGTGGAAATGCACCAGCATTTGCAGGAGGCCCTGGCAAATGAGCACCAGATAACTTTACAGTTGCACCACATGCAAGAGAATCTTCAGCAGGAACAATGTGCTCAGGAGGCTATGCGGAAAGAGTGGAATATGGTGATTTGTGAGAGGGACAGAGCATTTGGAGACAGGGATGCCACTTTAGTGGCATGTGTGGCTATTGAAGACAAGTTGGCTGGTTTGCAGGTGCAAGTGGAGCATATTGAGAATTGAGGGTCAAACAATGCAGCACCTGGGGCATCAGAGATAGAGGAGGTACGGCAGGCAATATGGCAAGTGGAGGCAGCACAGCCACATATTTTACAAAGGAGGAGCTGGCTGTTGAATGTGTTGGCATTGTCCCATAAAAATGTTATGTGTAAGTGACTCTATGTCCTATAATATATACCTGATACATCTTCACATCCAGAAGGGGTGTGTGAGTACCGACTGTTGTTGGATGGGAGTTCCTCGGTGCTCGCCCTCATCCAGCAAGGGCTGCTCCAGCATATCCCATCAGAGATTACACAAGAAATTGATCAGTTGGGAGGTCTGTTAGCGGCGCACCAACGCAGAAATGCAGTGACACCAGGAACTTGGATGGAAGTGGCAGCAGACACTGGCCAGCCCATGCTGATGTGGGATGAAATAATTGCAATGGTAGTATCAACTTTAAAAGAAGAAATGATGACAGCAGAGGCAGGTGAAGCAGCAGTGATAGCAGCAATGACAGGTGAAGCAGCAGTGACAACAGCAGTGACGGGTGAAGCAGCAGCGGCAGCAACGACAACTGTGGGAGAGACAGAGGAGGCCCCTATTGTAATTTCTTGCTCGCAAATCTAAATTTTGTACATTGTATATGTCATTACTATATATGGTTGAACTTTGTATATAGTGTACTATAGATGTAGATAATGTACTACAACAGACTATACATCAGGACATTGTGATACCAATAATGGTTCATTGCGGACATTATAAGTGATCGGATGACTTGGACATGCTAATAATCAATTGTATTTAACAATCATTGTATAGGCCTATGTTATCACAATCAGAAACTTGAATTATTAAATAGTGTAAGAGGAATAAAAAAATTGTGATACTATGCTACTGATGTTTTGGTAATCCTTTGACCTATTGGCAATAAAGCTCAGTTAGCTAAATGTTGACAATCCAGGTTGGCATAAAGATATTATATATAAAAATATGAACGGTTGACTAGTAGTAAGTATTAATAATTATTAGCTGCACCAATATCAATAATTAATAAAGGGTCTTCTACTATTATTATGAAGCTGTTCCACTAAAAACACTTAATCAATAAGAGCTTTACTGATAATAGAGCAAAGACGACGTACCATTCAATATTCCTCATGAGAATTGTGCCTAAGACTCCAATGACAGAGGACACTGAACCCCGCATAAGCCCAGCAGCATGTGTTTAGTCTTGATGTCCAGCTACAGGTATAGAATGGATAGATAGCTATTCTACTAACTACAATAAAAAGAACTAAAAATAGAATGTTTAGTATGAGGTTTTCAATATGTAGAAAACGTGTTAAAACAGACACAACTGTAGCTACATTCTGGCATATGTAGATATCAAATATTAACATAGTAATGTGACAAAACACATGTCATTAAAAAGTGAAGACATTATTCTCACATGTACCTAGTCTACTGCTGACTAAGTAACCATACAGACAAACAGTATATCATATGATGGTAAAAAGGAAAGACATTATTCCCATGCATATCTGTAACCATACAGACAACTGGTAGTATCACATGACGCTAAAAAGTGAAGACATTATTCCCATGTGTACCTAGTCTACTGCTGACTAAGTAACCATACAGATAAACAGTATATCACATAATGGTAAAAAGCAAAGACATTATTTCCATGCATATCTGTAACTGTACAAACAAACAGTAGTATTACATGATGGCAAAAATTGAAGACATTATTCCCATGCATATCTGTAACTGTACAGATGAATGAATGTATCACATAACGGTAAAAATCAAAGACATTCTTCTCACACATACCTAGTCTACTGATTACTAAGTAACCGTACAGATGAACAGTAGGTATCACATGATGGCAAAAATTGAAGACATTATTTCCATGCATATCTGTAACCGTACAGACAAACAAATGTATCACACATGATGGTAAAAATCAAAGACATTCTTCCCACACATAGTCCACTGCACAGAAAAACCTTGATCTATTCTAGATCTCGGAATTTTTCCTCAGACTCGTCTCATCATTCGAGATGGCCCATAGCATTTCCAAAAAAAAATCCTTCTCTATTCTGTCTCCAGGCAAAACACCCACAACCAATCAAGCGCCCCAAATTGCTTGACTTTGACCTAATTGCACCCTCCAGAAGGCTCCTGCCTCTACTGATTCTCCTACTGTAACTCGTCCAGTTCTTCATTCACATGCTCTTGTTCAAACGTTCAAGCTCAAGTTCCATACCTCTCCCTCATCCTCACCCTCAACTCTCAAGCTGCCCAAAGTATACACCCTCAACAGGAACACGCCCCTTTCTTTGGCCACACCTGCACCCCACACCCTCTGCTATTGCCTATACCTCCTACGCCCCATCCTAACACCCCAGGCATATAACGAATTGAGTTCCATGGTTAGAATGCAGAAATTACGGTGTCTCTTCATTCACGGTATGAGATGTCATACCATATGGAGCGAGCCTGGCAGTTTGGTATTGTTCCAGGTACTCAACAAGTGTGTCGTCACCTTCGCTGTGTGCAATGTCAAGCAATGTCTTCCCTTCAGCATCCTGGAATGTTCTATCCCATCCGCAGTCAAGCAAAAGCTTCACTTTCTCCAGGTCCACATCAGATTTAAAACCTATCAATGCACGGTAGAGTGCATCATGACTACATGATTGGGCACCATGATCCAAAAGGTATGTCACCATTGTATGGGAGTCAATGCACGGTAGAGTGCATCATGACTACATGATTGGGCACCATGATCCAAAAGGTATGTCACCATTGTATGGGAGTTCGGCAAGTTTCTTTGAATGGCGAATTCAAGCACTGTATTTTCAAAGTTTGTCTGCGCAGAGATCAGAGCTGGCTCTCGTTCAATAAGGAAAGCCATCACGTCCAGATTGCCTGCGAAGGCTACAATATGCAAAGCGGTCCTACCATCATAATCACGCCAATTGAGATCAATTCCTTGATGCACCAATTGACGCAAGTCTTCTGCATCCCCGTGATATGCACATAGATACAAGAACATCCCGCTCTGTTTGCTGCCAGATGGAAATAGGTTGGGACCGCCCAAATCAAGAAGCCACCGAGATAGGACATGATGCCTGCCTCTGAGTGCCGCTTCGTAAGCTCCAGACAGCGCATCCCTTATCTGTTCCTGCCAGTCCTTGAAACCAGCAGTAGACTCGTCTAGAAGAGTCTTAAGATTGAAGAACTTCATAAAGGTTTCAATCATTCGGCCATATTTGTCGCTTTTCCCAATCTCGTGCTCCACGGAAGATGCTGAATACGTATCAGGCAATCTTGATAAACAATATTTGATTGCAGAGAGGAAATAAATAGTTCCTGAGTTTGAGTTAAGATATCTCCTGATAGAACGATATGGACTCCGGGAAAACGGCTCATCAAGCAAGCCACAAGTCCCCTCAATGACAACTTCTTTGACAAAGCGGTTAGATGAGTGGTTAAAGACCCAGCCTAAGGAGTTGAAAGGAACAGGATTAAACAGAAATGAGCGGTTCAACACTTTATTATGCTCTGCCATTTTCAACAATCCACTTGGCACCCATTGTGGTCGCCACGATTTCCCTGGCTTCAAAGAATGAGTAAGGATACGCCAGATATTCCAACATGTGTATCCTGTAGTATACAAAACATGCCATAGAAGGTCCGTTGGAAAGATCACAAAGGGAATGCGGTTGAGACAAGCGATGCTCAAGGCATTCAAGGAACGAGTGAGCATACGCCAGAGATTCCAGCATGCGTATGCTATAGTATATAAAGCATACCATAGAAGTTCCATTGGATAGAACATAAAGGGGATGCGGTAGGGACATGCAATGTCCAAGACTGGAATCATGGAGGATCCAAAGTAGAAGAGAAACGTGAGGGCAGTGATCACAGCAATGATTCCAGATATTGGACGAGACAATTGTGAAACATAGAGAGCTAGTCCAACCAGAAAGATCGCAACTGAGCAATGTAGGACCAATGGGAGACTCTGGATAATGTCGCCGAGCTTGTATTTTTCAAGTCCGCCAAAGCGGAATTGGCGGATTAGGGCGCGGGTTTTGGCGCTTCCAGGAACAATTACAGTATATGCCTATTCACCTGCATGAGATGGCTGCAAGACCAAGTAAAGGGAGTGTACAAACTTGGATCCATTGTTTGGCTAGAACAGACAGGAGGGCAGTTGATAACGAGAGAGCAAGGCTGGTGAAAAAGAGTCCATTCACCCATACATCTATGGAAGTGTGCGTCTGGCTTTCGGGACCCAGAGATGCTGCAGGAACAGCATCTATTCTCGTTCTATTTCCGGCGGCTCTCAATAATTGGTTGTTTTCAACAAGTAGGGATACCGTGATCTGTGCGTTATCTGGTTGAAGCACTTGGGATGTTTGAGCGACAAACGTCGTTACAACTGCCGAGAAGAGTGCAGCCTGCGTTGGAATTAGGAAAACATCTAGGAATGTATGTCATCAATACCCACAAAAACAAGGAGATTATCAAGGATGCTCCGATAGCCTTCAATCATGTCCGCATCGTGACTCTCTGCTTCATCAAGATATACATACCACACTCGCGCATTTTCTTCTGCTTCTTCTCCAGGTTTGTCAGGGCCGTACATCTCTGTGTAATTGTAATTACGACTACCTGGAAGCTATAGGGTGAATAGATATCATTGCACAACAAAATTATGACCGTACCCAAGTTATGGCCAAAGGTTGCAGGGCGCGATGCATGCAAGAGGTTTGCCATTGTGAGTAGGAAAGATGGTTATACGTGGCCGTTCTTCCACGAATTGAATCAAATGATGATGATGGATTGATGACGATTTACTAATCAGTTGGCTTGTGGTACTGAAGGGAGGAAACGAAAGACAAATAAGGTAGGGGTCTTCAAATCCATCATTCTTTGCCTTGATCACATTGACACCGGGTCATCGCTGATATTCTGAGCGGCGGAAGAACAGGCAGTGTACGCCATCCAGGGGTTTTTGTTGAGCGTAGACGACACGGAAGGAAAACACGGAGGATGAAGCTGAGGCTGTAAAAGGCAATGTAAACATGTCCGCGTACGCTCAGTTGTCTACTTACTTGCCTATATTCCATGACACTTACCAGTCCTATGGATTACTGTTCCTTTCCATTTATTGATACATCCTCTAGCCCCGTTCTCCCGTTCCCAAGCAAGTGATATGCCGCCACAGCTCCCCGCCTCAAGTGGCGTGCCCTCAAATAACTCGTGACTTTGGCCCTGGTTGCATTGCCCACTTCGCAGCCCGCCGGAAGGCTCCTGCGTCCACTGATGCTCGACTCGTTCCTTGAGCCGTCCAAGCTCCGTACCCTCCCTCATCCCTCACTGTCAAGGAGAATTCATGTACCATCCATTCACACACACGGTAAGCTCTGTACCAATACTGAAATTGTCTACGTTTTTTGTTCGACATCGTGCGACTCTAGATGAGAAGTTAGCTTTCTGCTAATCATCTAACCAACCGATGTGCTTCTATGCACGTTTATACCACCCTATTTCGTGAAGGTTGCCCCTCAGTCAGCAACGTGTAAGTCCCTCTGATCAAATCGTTTTTTCGTCTCTCATGGGAGACAGAAGAAATCAAAATGAGGTTTTATTTTTTACGTCGCAGAGTCCTGTAATGAAGCTGATCATTTCATTCTTGTTCGAGACCCTGACCCTTTGTTAATGATAATCGATAATCCGTATATCTTTAATGATCTCTATATAGGCCCGGCCACACCCGACTACGTCGCTTCCGATAAAGAAGCTGCCGCATTTTTACTATCCACATGACATGTCACGCTATTTTTCGTCGACAGCCGCAATGACCCTTCCCGCCGCCTGTGTATTCACCATGATACCCGAGGTAAAATGCTTGCTTATATGTTACATAAAGGCCACACGGCGTTCCCTTCCCAGCATGGTTAGCCTCTGTGCCTGCTGAACCTGAATGAATTTACGTCTACTTATCAAGCCCTTTTCCTTTATCTGCGACGGCCAGGTTCTCAGATTCCCAAGTGTTGACATTCTCACCGGAAGACGGCGATTCTCCACAACTAAGAGTAGTATTGCTTCAACTAAAGCCTGTACGCAAAGGTGGGTCGGACTTCGAGAGGAGTGTGGGGCTTTCTTTTTGGTCTTCTCGAGGCTAGTTAATTTATGGAAGTAAATCAGCTTACCGGCGGTTTGGCACTCGGAAACTGATTGGATAAGTTGTCCGTTGATAGATGATAATTTTGCGCGGATGATCCTATGAAATTCAGCTCATTTTATCTTCGTGTCCTTTCATCATTGAGAAACATACAGGACACCAATATCCACACAGGTCCCTCTCATGGTTTATAGTGCACCATCCATCCTCCCTGACCAGTAATGCATGTGCTTATGACAACTGATGGCTTTTATCTTAGAAACAGACTTTGCATGAAATTGATGCAGATGAGTTAATCAACACCTATGTATTGGTTCCCATGAGTCAAGTCACAAGTTCATGTAGGCAGAGTGCTTGACTCATATTGGCTCATAATGATTCGACTTCTCAGAAGCACCAGACTAACCTTATCTCACTAAACTCACCAAGATAATAGTTCTGACTGTTAAGTAACCCTTACAATCAACCATGCACTGTGTTCTATTCTCTGTTATGAAGCTAAACTGCGAGTCGATACGAGAGACTGGCTCCTGCATATATACGGTACTCGGGGCGTATGCCCTTGGACATTATTGACGAACCCTTGGTGAACGTCCACATTGACAAGCACATGGTCTCCAAAGAAGACGGTCTGAGGTTACGGGTGATTCACCGCAGGTCAATTACGTCCTACGAAGTTGGATTGTGGCGTTCCAGAAACCGGGATTCCCGTCCCGGCCGAGTCCATTGCCGTTGCAGGCGCGGGAGGCATGATGAATCTTCTTGATCATGATACCTATTAAGGAACATTATGATGTCGTAAAAGCTGGGGTGATGGCGAAACGCTGAGCCCATTGGGGCCAACGAACTACAGTAGATAAATTTTGAAATCGTGCAGCTATTTCTTGCCTATTCTATTTCCATTAGGGAGCACAGTATTTGTATGTCACGCTGTAGTCGTGCGGAACAGCCGAACAGTGGACGACTGACTTCAACATAGATGATGATGGTACGCTGGTAGAAAGATAGGAGAAGAAACGCCACACCGTCACAAGATGAATGAAAAGTATGAAAAAATGATCCTGGGTGATTGGTTCGCGGTAATTCGCGGAGTTCAAATTAAAGCTTTTGGAGCATCACAAATTACTGTGGCACTTTGTGGACCGCAAAACCATCTCTTATAAATACGTCCATGGTAGCTTTGGTTGATTGTATTCCATTCTATTCGAGCCATGTTTGCTGCACTGCCTAAGGAGCTCTATGACGAACTTGGATCATCTATTCGAGGTGACATCTATGCTCGTGACGAGCCAGGGTGCGGCGCGGCCTTCATTCACGACTTGCTCGTTCACCCATTGACTGCCTAGATTTGACGATTATTCGACTATATTCAATGGAAACGTTCAATCCATGTCGAAAGCCGTTGTTGTCCCTCTCGACGCTTCAGACATCAGCAAGTAAGTTAGTGGTACCGTTGATTGAGGCCGACAGATTCATCGCAAGAATCCCAGGATTGTCTTGTTCTGCAAAAAACATGGACTCTCACCGTCTATTAAAGCAGGAGGCTATGGCACCGCCGGGTGGGCAATTGGTGGTGATATCATCGTCGACCTGAGCAAGATCGTTGGAGTTGACATTGAACCTCCCAATGCCGACGGGTCCCATACTAGTCTTAAGGACTCGATACTTGTCAACGGCAAAGGCAAGGAAGCTATTTTTGCAACACAGAGTGGCAAACGACGCAGGCAGGAAGACATTGGCCTACGAAGGTACGACCAAGCGTCACAGGCTGTAGCTACCTTCCTGCGTGGGCCTGGTTCCATGCCTATTACTTCTCATGACGAGTCCCCAAATGTGCGTCGCCGTGTTGAAGACATACAGGCGCCGTCTATCGTTGGTTTGAGACAACTATCGAGTGGGTTTGATACCACTACTTCGGAAGCAACTGTCAGCTCCCGCGGCTCTAGAAGCTCATCGTCCACAGCCGTGACGTTGCCTTCTCCTGTAAATGCGGCGGAGTTTTTGCGCCCTTCTCTTCCTCTTCGTGCGTCAGACCCGTTTGCCTATCTTAAGAAAGACAATCCGATCTGTGCGCCCCTCTCTGTCACGCAATCTTCGTACCCTTCGCTGTCAATGCACAGGAGCTGGACTCCCAGTTCCACTGTATTTGGGAATCACCCTCTCCCTCCCGGACAGTTGGCACTCGCAGAACCTGTTTACCCTCATGCATATGTGACGTTTGGCGCTGGTATGAGGCAGAAGGAGATTGACACATATACAGCACAACACAAGCTTGAGGCTAGGTACTCTACTGGGAGTGGTGAAGGCGTTCCCTATCATGTGCCTTTGTAAGTTTGATGACCACTCATTCATACTTCGTTGTTAATTGGAGCAGTGCTGCGCACCCAGTGGGTTCGTCCATTATGGTTCTCGGTGGTTTCGGCTTCTTGAGCCGCTTAAGGGGATTGAGCATTGACAATCTCATCGAGGTTGAGATGGTGCTTGCAGACGGCAGAATTGTTTTCATCAATGAGGAAGAACATCCAGGTGAAGTAGTTTGTCAATTTGACTGTATAAGGATTGACTGTCTTGTAGACCTTTGGTGGGCCATACGCGGAGCTGGACCTGCCCTCGGAATTGTTACGCGCTATAAAGCAAAGGCATACCCCGTTCCCGTCGTTTTCGCGGGAAACCTCATCTAGTAAGTTCTCATGCTGAATCCTTATTAAAGATAGGTCTAATTGTATTTTATAGCCGTTTCCACAGAGCTACAGCGCCTTCCTTAATCAAGCATTTCCGTGATTGTGTCAAAGGAGCTCCCAGAGAGTTATATGCCAATGTCCTCCTGACTGCAGGACCAGCGGGAAAGGATTCTCTCGTCGTTGTACAGATGTGTTATATTGGTACGCGAGAGCAAGGCCAGGAATATCTTGCTGCTATATCTTCCTGGGATGGTGAACGTTGCCTTTTGAACGAAGTTGATGAGAAGAGTTTTCTTCACCAACAAGACAGTGTCGCGCAGGTTTTGCGAGGGAAAGGCTCGTTTTTTTTTCTTTACTGCTCAAGGGAGTATCACCTCGCTGACCTCTCTAAAATTTGAACAGCTGGCAGACAATGGTTCATTCGTTCTGCATTGATTACTTCCCTCCCTGATGATCTCATCAACGAGACTGTCATGAATTTTGCTGATACTCCCGTTGGGTGCAGTGAGCTCTGAAAAAGGAAGCCTTTTGGAGCACTGTGATTAACATTTTTCTGATAGCGTGGCTTTTCGAACTTGCCGGAGGCGCCATAGTCGATTTTGAGGACACTTGTGTACCCAAGTCTCAGCGAGAGGCATCGTTCACGGTCGCTGCTTTGCATCAGTGGGAGATGGACGTTGACGATGACAGGTGCGTTGAATCCGCGGAGGAAGTAAGTTACTTTAGCATTATGAGTGTATACTCTCTTTGACATACTATAATTCAGTGGATCGCAGGTACCCTAAAGCCCGTTCACCAAGGCGGGCCTTTCCCCAGCGTATGCTCACTTTTATCCGTACACATGTACTTGTGCAGTGCGGCTAACCCTGTCACCTTACTACAGTTCCTTGGTCGCCATGAGCCTCCTGAGCGTGTCAAAGCATGCTTTGGTTCTAACTGGGACAGGCTATGCGAGATCAAAAAGTTGTATGACCCTGACAATCTTTTTAAGAATACCTTCTGGCCTTTGAATGCTCAAGGAGAGACTGTAGAAGCGTACACTCATGAACCACCTACACCTTAATCTTACTGAATCCGGCCCGATCTGACTATGTTTTCATTCCCTCCCTAATCTTCTTGACAATACTGCTACCCCGCAGCATTATTCCACGTAGAGAATTGACATTGATCGCCAGCCACGTATCTTGTAGCTTCATTCACTTACGCAACACTTACTGATAGTTTTCCTCTCCGTTGAAGTATCGGTACTCGATTATGGACTTGCACATGATTCTGAGTAGTGTATGAGAAAATGCCAAAAATACAGACAACTTGGCCCCGCCAACCTTTCCTGTCTATCCATTTGCACAAAGTGACCGCGATACACACTCTATGTGTTAACCCCTCAGTTAGGATTATGGTTTGACACCGTTTCCCAAGTTCGAACCCAGTAAGCCTTCGTTCCTTATGCGTAGTTCCATTAGATTTCTCCAATATATTTTGAATTAGTCTCAATAACAGTACTCAAA
The DNA here is from genome assembly GCA_027475525.1 of Macrolepiota albuminosa. Lineage (NCBI taxonomy): Eukaryota > Fungi > Basidiomycota > Agaricomycetes > Agaricales > Agaricaceae > Macrolepiota > Macrolepiota albuminosa. The sequence continues at coordinate 1,718,437 of JAMWFC010000054.1, read as the reverse complement.
CTCGGTTCGGGTGGGAGTACCCGTGTAACTTCTTGATAAATGATCGATGGCCGGAGAGTTATCGGACGAGGGCAAGCTGGTCCAATTCTGGTCTCATGAGAAAGAAAATATATCGATCGCAATCGAAAGATATGTTGAGCGACATTGTACTATCCAATAATGCGAGAACTCAATTCAAGTCTTTGTTTTCTGCTCGTATCGTTTTTCGAGGCGCTAAGGGATAAAACCACTCTTAATAATAAATTATGAGAGGTAAACCTCTCATATTTTTCGTGGTTTCCCTCCCCTCGATAGGAGGCTCGTAATCCTTGTACTACATCAGACTACTGCTTATGGACATTGCTGTCACAATGTTCATCTGTCTTACGAGTCAAAACCAATTCCTCTTGATAAAAGATACAAAAAAAAAGATCCCCTCACTAGCTCCGATAGTAATCATTCTTCATCGTCTGTATCATCCCCGAAAAACGCATCCTGCGGTTCCTCCTGATCGTGCGCTGCCGCCGGCAGAGCTGCTTCGCCTGTCTTCTTTTTAGACCCGCTACCCCATTCTGATGTTACCCGCCTGGCCGGCTTGGCGTCTTGCATCCTTGAATCCAAATGAAGTTCTGGATCCGACGGTAGCTCGCCGGCATCCATGCGCCCTCTTATCCAGCTCCGCATTTCTTCAGATTCGGGATTGACTTTAGAAGTTGGTGTTTCTGATGATGCGAGGATGTCAGGTGGGAAGAGGGAAATGTATTTCTTCGTTTTGGGGTAGTGCTGCACGTATTTGATTGTCAGTACGTGGATGCGATGAAGGATATGAACTCACGAGGATGTAGTTGAGATCTACGCGGAGTTCAGTCAAAGCATGTTCTAGTTCGGATTTCGACGAAGCTTCTGCAGTTTCGAGGCGTTTCTTCGTTTGGGTGAGTTTTCGTACGACCTTTTGGCGCTCTATAGTCCGAATAAACATACGAATACCAAGAAAGAAAGAGGAAAACGCACCAAAGAATTTTACTTTGTGATACCGCACCGCATTGGCGCGTTCCTTTTTCGAGATCTGCGCCTGCTCCAAATCTGCCTCCAGCGCCTTTATTCTTCGCTCAGTCTCTACTCTCACATTTGCTGCAAGTTTATTCTAGAAATACACGTCCAGCGTTCCTCTCTTGACGAAACGGAAGGCGGAAGGCGAAAGACGGACCTTGGCCAACAGCCGCCTCGCCTGCCTCAATGCAGACTTGATTTTCTGGACACCTGGTACACCAGCAGGCTCCTTGTGTGGTTGGTGGTGTCGTCGTGGTTTCCGCTGTGGTCCGCCTGCAGCCTTTGACGTTGAAGGCTCGCCTTCGTGCGACGCTGTCCTTGTTGGGCCCATGGGTTAAAGCAAATGATCGCCGTCCGGCAACTAACGACTGTGTTTGGTTCTGCCCCTGATCTCAAACAATTATAATCGCCAAAAAGTTTCGAAACGATCTGCATGCTAGGCGTAGTCCTTGAGAATGAGAAATCTAACGCTCTATGCTACGAGCACAGCCGACCTGCACAATGCCAGGGTGACCGCGACGACCATCGACCTCGACGAGAATGTGGTGTATGCTGCTTCAGAACGACAGGATCCCGATGGGAATGTGGACGTCGAGATCTGGAATGTAGGGGACGATAAAGTCAGTGTGGTTCGAGAGACAGTGGAGTGCATCAGTTCTGATAGTTGCTCAATGTAGACGCCGCCTACGGTCTTCGCGATGTTCAACACCGTCGTCTCGCCCGGCGCCGCTCAGGTAATCTCGTTTCGCGTGCTCCCTGAAGCACGATGTATATCTGCCATCATGCGTAATGGAGACATTACGATGGTGTCTTTGGAGGATGGATCGGCACGTTGATGTGTTTCCCTAGTCATTGACATTCATTGACTTGAACAGGTCGAGGTCGAAGGAAATGTCGAGCCTTGTATATCCGCAGCTTCATGGAGCCCAGACGAATCCCTTCTGGTGATAGTGACAGGTACGAACGCGTTTTCTGCATAAACAAGCTAACTTGTAATTACTTAGGCGATGACAAGCTGATTATCATGACTACAACTTTCGATGTCCTCTCTGAAGCACCTATTCACACAATCGAGTTTGGTGAAGGTGCGTCAATTTGCTCCCTTATTAACACCGTCTAACCAGTGCTACAGATGCTCCCATTAACGTCGGCTGGGGCTCGAAGCAAACCCAGTTCCACGGTTCTCTGGGTAAAGCCGCCGCTCAAACACCCACTCAAACACTGGTCGGCTCAAGCCCAGACGACGACCTCGCCCCACGTATAAGTTGGCGCGGCGACGGATCCTTCTTCGTCGTCTCTGCCCTTTCCCCGCCTTCTTCTACCAACTCCATGCGCAAGCGGACGTTTCGTGTATACGACCGCGATGGAAAACTCCAATCCACCTCAGAGGCTGTCCCTGGCCTCGAACACACGCTTGCATGGCGCCCGTCTGGGAATTTGATTACTGGTACGCAGCGATTTGGGTTCCAAGGTGGTGGTGCCGGAACGGAGGGGCGTCACGATGTGGTTTTTTTTGAGAGGAATGGGCTAAGGCATGGGGAGTATGGGATCAGAGCTGTGGATTTAGCTGGAAAGGGAAAGGAGTTTAGCAAGTGGGGGTATCGCGTAAGGGAGTTGAGCTGGAGTTCGGATTCGAATGTTCTTGCGGTCTGGGTAGAGAGGGACGAAGGAGATGTTGGTATGATTTCCCCTTCTAAGAACTAGCGATGCATACACTAATTGCGGTCTGGGTAGAGAGGGACGAAGGAGATGTTGGTATGATTTCCCCTTCTAAGAACTAGCGATGCATACACTAACATCTCTCTCAAGTACAACTCTGGACCACGGGCAATTATTACTGGTGCGTCTTGTAACCTGGCTATCTCTCTGGAGACCTAACTAACGTCTATCCCAGGTATTTGAAGCAAGAAATTGAAGCTCCCGCTGTTGATGGACAAGTTGGACGATTCACCTCGGTCTCGTGGCATCCAGAACAAGCTTTGCACCTCATACTAACCACCAAAAGTACCCCTGCTTTACTCGAGTGATCGTGCCCTAACATTGTCCATACAGCTGCCTTCTTTCAACGAAAATATGCATGGGACACTTTCATATCACCCTCCGAGCCCCCAATAGACTCAGGCGCAGTTGCCGTCTTCGATGGAAGTAAGCATCATCCTGCTATCTATTCACTCGAAAGATTTTGTTGACTGGCTTTGTAGCTAAAATCCTACTGACACCCTTCCGAATCCAAAACGTCCCACCTCCAATGTCCTCCGCCCAAATCTCACTCTCCTCGTCTCACCGTTCGCCAATCCACGCAAGCTTTTCGCCCACGTCGGACACCCTCGCTGTCCTTTGGGAAAGTGGCTACGTAGAGCTGTGGGCACTTCATACGCGCCTACAAGGCGGTCGCGGGAAGGCCATGGATCCCTCACTCGCATGGTCAGGATCACTTGATGGTGTGAAGAATGCGCGGGAGATTCGGTTGGTCAGTTCGAGCGAATCGCCTGATTCCTCGACTATTAGCGTTATATGGACGGACCACCAAAGGGACTATGCCACAAGCCTTCACGTTGAGGGAACTACGGCCAAGGAACCGACCACTACCGCTTTGCCTTCCGTCAACTCGCGCTTTGTGGGTGGTAGTCGGAACGTAACATGCCAAGGGCCGTCTGGAGATATATACCGATGTAAGGTCACCACGTTTCCTCCAAGCATTGCCCCATCTGAAACAATGACGACAGACGAGCCAGAGCAACGGTCATTCCTCCCGGTAGCTCAGTTCCGCGAATTCTGCTTGCAGTCCCGAGGTATCCTTGACCCATCATCTCACGACGGCGAAAGCCACACTATTTTCGTCGGACTCGGGAACTCAGGGAAACTACATATCTCATCAGGAGAGACACATCACGTCCTAGCAACGAACGTCACCTCGTTTACGGTTGCCTCCGGATTTGTGATCTTCACTACAACGGCGCACGATGCTCGTTTCGTCCCTGTGACGAGTTTGAGTGGCCTTCTGACGACGTCTCTGGACGCGGAAACGAAGCAAGAGAAGACGGAGTGGGAGACTCGTCGTGTCGAACGCGGTTCGAGGATCGTCGTCGCAGTGCCCAGCGCTATGGCGCTTGTTCTGCAGATGCCCAGGGGGAATTTAGAAACGATAAACCCGCGTCCGTTGGTTATGGAAGTTGTCAAGCAGGATATTGACGCGTACGTGGATGAACTTTTCTTTTCGCACGCAATCTAATTTATAATTCATTTTTTGACTATACGAATAAACAGAGGTGACTACCGCAAAGCGTTCTTCGCATGTAGAAAGCACCGCATTGATCTTAACGTTCTCGTTGAACATGACGAGGCCAAGTTTTTGGAACGAATTTCGTCATTCGTGGAACAGATTAACGAGGTTGATCATATTAATCTGTTCTTGAGCAGTTTAGGGTGGGTCGGCCCTCTAGGTTTGCTGTCGTCTGCTCGGTCTTAACCTCACTATCGTATAGACGGGGCTCGCAGCCAACGGAAAATATTGCCAAGCTCTGTGATGCTGTCAGAGTAGAGCTAGAGAGAAAGGACCTCAAGCAATACGTGAACTCGATATTGACGGCATACGTCGTCAAAACGCCGCCCGAACATGAGGCTGGGTTGTCCCTTCTGCTCCGTTTGCGAGGTCAGATCTCATCTTCTTACTTGTTATCGCTCGTGATGGGGCTTACGAATTAAGCAGAAAGTGATCCCGAAGTTGTTGAGGACGCAGTCAAGTACATCATCTTTTTGGTTGATGCGGATAGGCTTTTCGATACGGCGCTTGGGATGTACGATTTTTCGTTGGTGTTGATGATTGCGCAGCATGCACAGAAAGTACGTAGACGCTTTTCTCGAATCGAGAGGTTGGATGGATGATCGATGTTGTAAAGGATCCCAGAGAGTATCTTCCTTTCCTTCGCGAACTTCGGGCCCTAGAAAAGTATCATCAACGCTTTAAGATAGACGATCACTTGAAGCGCTACGAGAGCGCCTTGAGGAACCTGAGCCTCGCGGGTAGGTTTGATGTACCTTAACTGAGAGCGTTATCTCAAGCCTCGGCAGGTACCGATTACTTCGAGGAGGCAATGGCTTATATGGAGTCACGTAACTTGTATGATGCAGCGCTGAAGATGTGGAAAGGTACCGATCGGTACAACGTATGCCTATCTCAGTTCATAGTTGCTTGCTTAATTAATTGATTGGCAGACGGTCCTCGGATTCTACGGAGATTGGCTGTTTGAACGTCGTGAATTCAGGCAGGCTGCTTCTGGTACGTTATTGAGCATGATCTTATCCTGTTCGTTACTCAGATCTCTTGTAGTCTTCCTTGAGGCTCAAAGTTTTTCAAAAGCCATGGTAGCTCATGAGAAGGCATTGGAGTGGCAGGAACTCTTCTACCTCGCCTCACAAACTGGAATGTCAGAGGAAGACATAGTCACTACGGGTTATCGAGTGGCAGGTTTGTCTATGTATATACTTGTGGGTTCGGATGCTGAAGCCTTGCAGAGGACCTTACATCCAAGAAGCGACATTCAGAGGCTGCACGGGTTCTACTCGACTACGCCAAGGATATCCGCGAGGCAATCATTGCATACGTGCAAGGAAACCACTTCTCAGAAGCTCGTCGTATTGTGCGCACTCCGATATTGACGACTGTGATTCCATGAATATTAACTGATACTTCACAGATCGCACTACAAAGTAAGCCAGAGCTCGTGGAAGATGTTGTCCACCCTGCTGCGTTGGAAAGTTGCAACCAGATCATGGAGGATATCAATGAGTGTTTGGAACAATTGCGCAAACAGCTACACAGAATTCGCGAGCTTCGGATTCGAAAGGTTGAGGAGCCTGGTAAGGCTTCTATTCCTCATCTCGTATCAATGATGTGCGAAAACAAGCTCTTGTCCTTCAGATGCTTTTTACGGTACAGAAGATGTGGCATTGCATAATGTAGATGTGATGACGGATGTCTCGATGGCTCCAACAACGTTTACTCGGTATACTGTTGCTCCTACAACAACTTCTCGGTCTTCCCGGTACGTTTCGTATAATCTTATAGTTAGCTCGATCAACCCATCGTTTCCATCTCATCAGACGAACGTCTCGTTCCAAGCGGAAGATGGAACGTAAGGTGGGATCTGGAAGGAAGGGGACTGTTGACGAAGAGGAGTACCTCTTGAAGTCTCTCACGAAGCTTGCTGCCCGCTTTGCGACAATACAAGGTATGATTACTACAGATTCGTAGAGTTCTAAAAATGACTCGAAATGATTCAGATGAAGCTCGCAACCTTCTTCCTCATCTCCTACAGTTCACGCCAGAGCACCGTGAGGAAGGCATGACGATGCAGAAACACCTCACTGACTTTGGAGACGAGCTACAATGCAGTCTCGACGAAATATGGACCAAACTACCAGAAGAAACTCCCATCGACAGCTGGGCAACACGCATGGAGCAAGTGGAAAACGGAAAGCGATCTAATCCTCTGGACAAGGTGCCCAAACCGGAGATGTCCAGTTACAATAACAAACGATGGCAGATAAATTTATTTGATTTCGAATCGTGACGCATAAGGTGTATGTATATGTACTGCTAATTGACCCTGCGGCCTTTCCCTTGATCAACGTCATAAAAATAATGCTCAACGAGCTCTTCGTTACGCCCTAGCTAGTAAATGACCATTGAGCGGCAAAGCCATCTCATTCTCAGTCCTTTTGTCTCGCTATTCTGACAGTTCAGGTCCTTCAATTCTGCATCAACAAAATAAGGCCTGATTTGACGTGGATCACAAAAATCCAGCCGTCAATTCTTGAAAGGGTCCCGATTAATCAAGACATGAAATCTTCATTATGAGAAGTTCAACACAAGGATTGCTTTCCTTGAACCATAAGGCTTGATGCATGAATTACTGCTGTCGTCCCGTCAACCTCAGCAGCTTCTCCCCAAACCATAGTTGCGGGTGATGTGTCAAACTTTCGTAACTGATATTGTTCCACCATACATAATACTCTAAAACTGACCACGGTTCATGCACATCGAATGTGGTTTCATGTTGGAACTTTGTAGATTGCGGAATCAGTGATGCACCGAGAAATGTTGCAGGTCTCCGCCTGAGTACAACTTAGTCCAAACACTTCTCAAGGTGCGAAACAGGATACTTACTGTCGGCGCTCTCGGCTTTGATGAACTCCCGCTGATCGTCATTTTTGCCACTTGTCCATCTGCGTCCTGGAATTCAACCTCGATATATCCCCGACTTCTTCCTCGGCGGCAGCTTTTTCTTTTCCGGGATCCTCTGCATCTAGATTCATCGTTTTCACGAGCCAAGTCGCACCCTCATCCCACTCTGCAAGCTCTGCTTCTCCCAGCGGCGTATGTCCCGCTTTGTTTTGATATCGATGAGGTCTATACCGCTCCCGCCAGGATACTCAACGAGCTTCTGGACTACAGTTAAGTGTCGCCCAGTGGAGAGGGGTTGATTTCGCATTGTTTTGAGCTGCTAACAGGGACGATGGAACCAAGGGAAGTATGTATTCGAATACATCTGTGAGACGCTATTAGAAATCAGATTCGCCTTGGATCAGAGATCAGGAAATGAACAAGGAGAACGCTTACCTAGATGGCCATTTCCACAAACCATATGAAGGATGGTGTTCTCGTTCTCGTCACGACATCGTCGTTGTCTTCGGCTGAGGGTGCTCCCTTGTCCTCACGTGACCTCATATATCAAAGATCAACGTTTCAACCGCCATGCAGAGATCTGCTCTCATCATGTTCTTAGCAATATGTCAAGGGTTCTTGTATTCCTGCCAACTTCCGCATTATATTTGCAGTGTAAGCGTTGCCCAGATGAGATGCTCTGCTTCAGGCGTTAGGAGGTCGGGATAATCCGAGCCTTAAGCCCTAGATCATCATCGCATGCTGTGCCTCCAGCTTCGAAACATCTTCCGAACTCGCGTCGGTCAGGCGTGAGAGACAAGATCCTGTTGAACATACATTCGGTGTTAGTGGCGTCTGAAATACCGCTAAACATTGCCGAACGTTACATCAAATGATTGATTGTCTTCTTGGAATAGTTGTGTCATGTGAAGGTCTTTCATATATATGGCGCAACACGTCTCCTTGCCGATGTAACGAGTGCTCAAAACTGCATAATCTAATACCATCCTTATAGGCTTCAGCTGCTACTGATTCGAACCCACCGATCCTCCCGAAGGTTGTCTGCCCAAGTCTTCACTCGCTATGTCTCATCTCGCCCCTGCAAGTCTCTTGGTGTGGGCAATTCTTTCGACTTTGGTACGTCTTTGCTCTCTTGTAGAGCATTTTTCAAAGCTGACGAAGAGCCCGCAAAGGTCGGAATGTTCCTCATTTTTCATCTGTGGTCATTTGATAAATTCAAGTGCCTCAGGTAAGTAGGACTGCGGTGGTTATGTATCTTTCTGAACATTTGTTATTATAGATGGAAGCAAACCGTTGGAACGTTTAAAAGGGTTATGACGGTGCGCACAGCTAATGCAATTGTTTGGGGGGTTGAGAAAATACTGACTCTTTCCCGTCATTGCTAGTACTCATATCTATTAACAGTTCCGTTAACAGCGTCGTACTCAATTGGTCTTTCAGCCATCAAGTACCATGAAGGCTTTATCTATTTTCCTCCTCACGGAAGTAGGGCAATCTTTCATTCACACTGAAGGCTTATTTCATGCATTACATCCAGTTATTCCTAAACCTTTCGACTTGTGGAGCTCTCTTTCTCAAAATTTCAACTTCCCCTTGATGCTGTGTCTCTCCATCGGATGGAGCTTGGAGATGTGAGTGGATGGTTTGCTTTTTACACATGTTAAAATCTTCACGGTGACGTCCACAGGGTCACTCATTTGGAAGGTATGAGCTATCAATGATATCTATAGATTGCTCGTCAAATATTTCATTTACCCTCCTTAGAACTGTGCTTTTGGCTATTTCTTCTCAATGCAGGCTCCACAATCCAGCAAAACTGGTTCCACAGCCTCTACTTTAAGACATGGGTCGCCGGGTCAATTTTCGCCATCACGTACATGCCCATCATCACTATTCTCACTCGTTCCGATCCACTTAAAGTTAGTCATCGACACGTGTTATATGTTGGACCACGCTGATGGAGGCGTATGGCATTAGTCTGAAGCATGTACATTTTTGGCAGGAAGCCTGGGTAGCTTATCGCTAACACTTTGGTTTGCGCCCATTTTGTGAGTTCATGATCTTCTGACGGGGATCAGAACACTGATGAGCGTTTTACATTGAATTAATCAAGGTTCATGTTTCCGAGCTTTCTTCATGACCTGGTATCTAGTTTAACGTTATCAGAATGATTTGATACTGAACACTTCCTACAGCGTATTCAAGGCGTCGACAAGAATATAACTGTGCGTCTGACCAAGTCCTCCGAAATGAATGTATGTCGCTTGTAGTAAAGCAGTGAGCATTGAACATCGATTCTAATCTTAACGCCAGATCATTCGTGTTTTCTTCCGTTTATTGTTCACTATGCCCCTGTTAATTCTTGGTATTGATGGTATGCGGCCACATCATCATATAAACGAAAGCAGGTTTTGGACAGGTGGGCAGATCATAGATATTCTTAGCGCTGATTCTGATCAACATCTAGATTTTTTGGCGATGCTAGCAGGATTCGGTTGCTCTATTTCTTCTTCAATTACTCTTGTGGTGTGTTATCCCGACCTTTTCATAGAATCATTTAGTTACTGCCGCACATTAAAGATTTTTTTCCCTCGCTCTATTGAAGGCGAAATTGAAGCTCGTGAAGAACGCAAACGCAGTAAATCAAGACATGGTGATTCGTACAGGGCTAGCTGGTGCGAGCCACGTAATGAGTCTACATCTATAAACGCAACGCAACAGTCAACGCACACTTTCAACTATGGAACTCCAGTGCTCAGCCCCAAGTCAGCTTCGCCCAGGACCATGTCCGAGCTCGGGATTGACAATAAAGCTGGTTACATCGATTCATCTGCTGTTCGTGTCATGCCTGAGCACGACCGGACAGGATCGACGGATAAGTCTTGGGCGGATGAGCAAGAAAATCTCGCGAGCCTCACACCATTGAAGCCGAACAGGAAGAAAGGTGATGATGTCGAATTAGGCACCAATGACCAGATTACAAGATCAAACATGGCGAGACCTAATCCGTACACTTCAAACGTGAACCATCTGGTGTATAACTTCACATCTCCAATTGGTACGTTGGCCTTGTTCAATATCCAGCCGATTTAAACTTGAAACTTTGTCCGTGTAGATCTTGTATACAGTGATAATCAATTAGAACGTGCATGGTTGTCTTTCAGCAGATCATGATCCCCACACATCGTCATCCTACTTTTTGTTCGAATCATTTCTGCTCGATCCTCCTTGTACAGCTCGCATCAACGTCTAGAAATGAATAACCAATCACCAATCTACTCACTTGTGCAGTATGTCCGTTTGAGTCATCTCTTCATTAGTAGATCCGCCTTGACGCCTTTAAGACCATACACACCTGATTCATGACTTAAAACGTCCCGAATGAAAATTGTTCTGCCAGAGTTAACATTCGGATGCAGCTTGTTTATTTACATACTACCGTGATCCTCTTTTTCCATCCTCCGATTATGCGAATAGCCATTTACCAGCCCTTGTTGACTAACGCGCGAACTATTTAACAGTCAGTTTACGAATCAGACCTTGATGATCAACCATCACCTCTCCTTATACTTTCAGTCATGTTGTCAATGAGGTATCGGACCGGATAATTATCATTCTATGCTCTCTCGGTCATTTGGAATTGCCTTTCGAATTATACATATTGGAGGGAACTCATGTACCGACATCCAGCCACTCACAACCTCATTGAAGACGGTAAAGATTTGGTTTCTTACTGTTCATGGGAAGCATCAAGTTGAGGAGGTGGACCCCTTACATTAGAGTCTACTCGAAAAACGGGGAAGTGGGTCGGCAAGACTACCTTGTGTCTGCCGTACCCGATCCTCCAAGATTAACAGTCATGTAGGACTTCCACCCGAGGTTCTTTTCATAATACCATGCCCGATATGTTGCGATCTGTCTTGCAGGGACATCGTAAGTGTGTCTGTCATTTTCATTATCTCTTTCACTATATCACACTGGCCACCCTCACATTATCACAACATACACAATGGACAATGGATGATGTATTATATATAAGTAGAGTAGCACTAACAGGCACCCTCAGTGGATTATCTTACGGACTGAGGGGTGAGTTATCATTAAACACGTATATTTATTATAATAACTGTACCGTAGAGTTTACTCATATCTTTCATATACTATTTTATTCTTCCTCTTTGAACTTATTCTCAATGTCATTGCATTCCCAAATGGGCTCAATAGACTCAGAACCAGAGCTGACTGACTTTCTGCATTGCTGCATGCCAAAACAAAGCTACCCAAAAGGTTCAAAAGACAAGACAAAAAGCTTGACTTCTAGGTACTCCTTGACGTGAACGCCCTCCAAAGATCACAAAGAAATCAATCAGTGATGAAATAGTTGATGGGAAGTCCACAACATAATTGCAGATATCCACTTCTACTCACACAGTTCTTTGTTACAGATTCACAGGATAGTTGTTGATCTGAAGATAAGTATAGCTTTGATGATGCCTATAGTCCAGACTGTGTGCAAGAAATTGACCAGATTAAGCAAGAAGCAGTGGCAACAAGCTCAAAAAAGTATGTAACAACTACTAATTAACAATAACTAGTAGTATTGACAGCCCACATGGTTACTTTCCTTAGGTAATACTAGTAGATCAACTTCCTCCCATCCAGAAATATCCATATACTCCACATCAACCTGCCAACAATCTACACCAGAGCCGTATGACTTTGATGTGGCAGATGACCAGGAATGGTTTTTATAGGTTATCGTTGGACCAATAATGGTCTGAAATTCAAGATTCAATGGAGCCTTGGCAACACTGTTAGAATTAAAGACCTTACTATATCTATAAGACAGAGTAAGCAAGTAAATCCTCAGTCTTGTATAAGGAACTGTATTCCAATCATACCTATAAGACAGAGTAAGCAAGTAAATCTATAGGTACAATACTTCAGTACAATGATTTGGTAAGAATGTATGTGTGCAATGTACCCTCAGTCTTGTATAAGGAACTGAGGGTACTCATGTATGAGTGTCTGTATATAAGTAGTAGAGTGTGCAGGGTCAATAGAAATGAGTATTAATGTGAAGAGGAAAGGATAATGTAATAAAGGAAAAATAAGAAAGAATAGACAAAGCATGTGTGATAGTGCAAAGGGTGATGGTGGCCTCAAGGTCCAACAAACACTACATGAGAGTCACTTGACATGTGCAAGGATCTGGCCCTTGACCAGTATATTGAGCTCCAGGGCATAAAATGTCCTGGGCAGTTGGCTAGACAAAACAAGTTGTCTTAGTCAGCCACATTCATTGTGAAAGTGGCTGTGGCAGGGTAATACATTAACTATCACTAATTAATCAGTGATGGCTGATGATGATAACTGATGGCCAGCCATCAAAAGGAACCCTGCCTTATATCTCAGCTAATCATTGTTTAAACAAGGCTAGACTTCAATTCTTTTTTCCTCCTCACTGCACAGAGTACATTGACTGCCTTGCAGTCATTTAACTCTGTCCAAAAAATGCAAACCCAGTGATTGGGAAGGGGGAGAGGGGGGGTATAGACCCACCTTCCCACTTTATTTCAAGCCATGGTGGCTCCAAAGGGGGGGGGGGGGAGAAGAAGGAGAAGAAATGGTGGCAGGGCCAAGATGTGGCCCTGCCCATATATAGAATGGCAAGCTGCCAAAGCTGATATTGATGATGCTCAAATTGAGCTAAGGTGCACTATCACTAGTACAGTTACTTAGCCAATATTGCTTTGGGCATGCTAAGTGTTCAAGAGAGTTGTCTCAGAAAACATGCTGTAGGCAAGGAGTAGGTAGCAAGGAAAGTAGGTAATTGGAGGCACTTATGTAAGGCTCCAAATGCAGCAAGAAAGTGCTAAGAGGTGCTAAGAAAAGGCACTAAGAGGTGCCAAGGTAGGGTGTTAAGAGGCACAAAGAGAAGCACTAAGGGGCACTGAAAAGAGTCGCTAAGAGACACTCCAGAGAAACCATGAGGCACTAAGGATGAGTGCCAAGAGGCACTCAAAAGGGTTGCTAAGAGGTGCTAAGTGTTAGCACCTAGAATTCTATTTTATATTTATATACTTACATACTTGCTGCTTAATAAGCAGCTTATTTTTGTTTCCATACTTCATAGTCAATAGACTGGACTGGTCTAATTTTGTGCAGTGTGAACTCTAAGCTCTCACAACCAGTAACTTTTGTTACAGCCAGCTAGCAATCAAGCAGTCTCAACTAAAATTACACATGCTTCAATAGACACCATTGGAGAGAAATCAAGTCCTCATCTTTTCTACAAAGTAGCACCTCCTGATGATGATGATCATACCCCAATGCTGGGCCTGAAGAATCAATCTGAGATGACACTTCAAGATCCTGAGGCATTGCCACAGAGAGCCAAAGACATACCTCTGCCATCTGAATCTACACTCCTACATTGCTCAACACAGACCATGATCCCCACAATGAAAGCCAACTCAGAAGAGAATCATGCTGAGACTCAAACAAAAAGGGCAGTTTGAGAATCCAGGGAGTCAGCTGAGCAAGTTAGAGAGATACACACTGAAAACCATAGAGCACTTGAAAAACTTAGTCAAGAAGTTTGAGAGGTACTAAGAGATGATGATGTAGGCATTGAGAACCTCAATCAGGTCATGACAACACTCAGCACAATCAGTGATGTACCTGACACTAAACCAGAGGCTGACCTGACATGCCTAAAACTCTAGAGGAGGCTAAAAACTCTATAGACTGGCCCACATAAAAAAGATTGTACCAGGACAAAATCAACGTGTTGAATCAAATGGAAGTCTGGGAATTGGTTCCTCATGAGGAAGTACTACCTGGCCAGAAGATATTCAAAGGATGACCTGTTTATAATCAAGCAAGATGAAAATGGGAAGATCGCTAGATTTAAAACTTGGCATGTCCTCCAAGGTTTTTCAATAGCACACAAGACTACAAAAAGACTACTTCACTGAGAGCATGCACAGAATCCTGGCAGACACTCCTACACATGGTGGCCACACTGAGTTGGGATGCAATGCAAGTGGACCTCAAAACTTCTTTTCTGAATGGGATCTTTGTGGAGGAGGAGCAGATATTCATGCAACAACCAAAAATTTTTGAAAGAACAGAGAAAGAAGACTGGATTTGCAAGTGACATTGATCCATATATTGTATGAAGCAAGCAGGACAGATATGGAAGAAGACTTTAGACAATGTGAAGAGAAAGCTTGGGTTCAACTAGTTGGAGTGTAAGGCATGCTTTTATTAAAGAAGAACTGACCAAGGCACAATGATAATAGGCATACATGTGGACAATTTTCTATCTATTGTGAGCAATAAGGAAGCAAACCACACTTAAAAAAAACAATTTAAAAAAATGTGGACAATTTCAGATCTAGATTATAGTAGGCATGGCAGTAGAATGGGACAAAGTCAACAGACAGGTTTTTGTATTCCAAATTAACTTTATTGACCAACTAATAGCCTGTTGGGACATCACATATGACATCACAAATGTGACTAATGTGAAATACCATGAGCACAATAAGGCCACATGTGGCCACTACAGAAAATGTCTGCTTTGTACGAACGTCTGCTTTGTCCATCTCACAGTATATATATTGCCACTCATAGCTATGCACCCTCAGTCATTTATATGTGACTAAGGGTGCATCACATTAGATATCTTATCCATTAAAATGACTAACCTAATTACCTAGAATATTACTTACGCATATGCATGTTATCTAGGTACAAATAATACAGTCATTTATACGTGACTGAGGAATATTACTTATGCATACACATGTTATCTAGATATTGGATTCCATTTCCAACATAGCCTAGTATGACAACTTCAAGTGTCTCCTCTTTTTGTCCCAATGAAACCTGGTCTGAAGTTGCAATGAATAGACAGGTCAACTCTGATTTAAAAAGAATTTGAAAAAATTACTTGGATACTGTAACGGAGTGTCACACTTGTTACAAGCATCAACAACACTATTAGCAGACAGTAGAGTATTATATAAGATAACATCTTGTATTCACTCTTAGTACTAGTCAAATCTGATAAAGCGGTCTGATTTAGTATTGTGTGATACACACAAGAAGGTTCTAACTCATAACCAGCAGTTACATTTTTTTAAGTCTTCTGCTATTGGCTCTACTGCTATTGGCTCTAGACTCTAGGCTTGTTACTGACTAGGCAACTCATCAAAAAACTCTTGACTTCTGTTGGCATCACATTAAAAATGTGCTTCCATGACTGGCTATCTTGATCCAGACCCTTCTTTCCCAGATACAGGTGACCTACCTTTGTCTCAAGCTGTGAAGATGCAAGCTGCATCTACTTACCAGCCCTGCCAAAGTGAGATGAAAAGTTATCTTGCGGTGCTAGTGCAAGCTTTGGAATGCCAGGTAGGCTATCCATGTCATGGATGATGTCCATTGTGAGGCCTGTTGGTAAACCAGGGGAGAGATCTGCGGTCTCAGAAGTGTTGCTATCAGCAAGCCAGATGCCTTCACTGATGTATCTGGTATTGCCTGAGAGCTCATCAGCTCAGTCTGAAGGCCAACCAGACCTTACACAGTATTTGGAGCTGGTGCAAGGCAGTCTTTTTGTGCATAGTACCCTGTTCTAGACTGCCCCAACTGAGTGGCATTTGGAGTATGTGGCAGACACTGCTGCTGGACCAGAACAGTTGTTGTTGACAACATATGTGTAGCAGCAAGGACTGACAATAAGGGTTAGCAAGGAGGACAACAATGTTGTATGGCCAGGGAAGGTGCCTTTGGCACCTAATGACCAGGAGTTGCTTGTAGTGATTGGCAAACAGCCACAGGTGAGGCATGAAGGCCTCAGGAAAGTTCTGAATTTAGAATCCAAACTAGATTTCTCAGATGATGAGGAGAGTAAGAGGTTGCATTCAACCTTGTCTATCTAGTTACAACTGGTGCTGGACCAATATCCATTGGTCACCAAGAAATCAATGCAAAAGCATCTGCAGCTTTATGTAGTGAAGCATCTACAGTTACTAGCTGCTGGGAGCCACAATATACCTCATGCAGATTTGACAGAATACATTGAATTATTTGTGCATATCTTCAAACTCAAAGTGGTGGAGTATCTCAAGCACAAAGCAGTGCAAGGGTCAGTAGTCTCAATAGCCACTTCTGGCTGACTCAGTAGAATGTGAAATGAGTGTGCACTGATGAGCGCCATTGATTACAGATGCAATGGAGTTGTTGAACATGTCTTGTCAGGCAAATGAGTCTCAGCAAGACTATATTAGGCATCAGAATGCCACAAACCATCAACAGAATGTAAGCAGAGTGCCTCACCAGGCATTGTCTGAAGTGGAGACTGTGACAACAACTCTGGCAGAGCCAGAAGTACCAGTTGCTGCTCAGGAGGTTAAAACACCTCAAAAGCAGGTCACTATCAAGGAAGAGGTGGACAAGGTCCACATCCTTGATGAACAAACATGACCACAACACATAGCAAGACATGTCCACTTGGTGGACAATTAGAATGAACATGTTAACTATCAGAAGATATGCAACCAGGATTTGCATAATCATGGTGAGTCGTTAATTGATGACCAGGGAATAGTTTTTGGAGAGCATGAAGGTGTGATGCCTATCAATGATATGCAGTGACAGTTTGCTGCTCAAACTGCTGAACTGGACAGGGATCCAGAGGGTAGTGATGGTAGTAGTGATCACTATAATGGAAGAGAGCAGAATTGTTGCAATAACAACAGTGGAGGTTGTGATCATAGACAGAACAATTGAGATGATAATAATCATTGTAATGGTGGCAGGCAGTCTGGTGGACTACCAGCAGATTAAGAGGTGAGGCAACAACCTACACCACAATCAGAGAGAATGGAAAACAAACATTTGTTTCACAGCCCTCAGGCATTCTCAATGCCCACCTCTCATGATTTGCATGAAAATATGCCTGGGATGAATGAGGCAGTATGGATCCTTGACTGCCTCACTCAACTAGTGGATGACTTTCTTGGAGTCAGGTTTAAATTCCCTGCCAGGGTAAGTCCTTGCAAATCTGATGGTCATGCACAGAATATAGCTATCTATCCAGACAAATACAGAATTAGAGAGACATTTCTGGATGGAATACCAGCAGATATGAGGAGGGCATTGAAATATGATAACAATCTGTCTCCAGATGTCAATACAGTGACTGAGTTCTTGGTGCATGCCATTAGATATGAGCAGTTAATATGAATTGCAAATTATTATGAGCAGTGTAGTTCATGCCAAGGACTGGTGAACTATTAAGTAGTGAAGGTATGAATCTTTCTTGCCAAATGGTCAGATATGAAGAACAATTGCAATCCACAATTTGTTGTCTGCAAGACAATTCTGGTAGGTCAGCAGCCTAAACCAAAACCTGCTGGATATCTGCCAGTAAAAGATAGTTGACCCTATTCAGGTCAGGATCAGGTGGCCACTAGAAAGGCTTCCATGCTTGGAGCATGTGTAGTAAGCAAATCTAATGTGGTTGCAGAAGCAACCCAGAGAAGGCCTGCAGAAGACTCTCCAGGGTGTTACAACTGTGGGAGGGTTGGGCATTTCACTAAGGAATATCTTGCCCCTCCCAAGGCACACATTTGTGTGGCCCATATGGCCGCAGCTCTGAGTGATGTCATCAGTAACAACAAAGATGGCAAAGTTGTCAAGGAGGCTGAGGAGGAGCTGCAAGAAGTGGCTGACAGCTTGGACATAGATGACACTGAAAGCATTCACATTGATGGCAATGAATATGTTGCAGTGGATGTGTATGACAGTGACTACTATACTTGTGATGATGAGAATGAATACTTGTTTGCACTGACAGAGTGCCAGAGAGATCAGCATGTCTGGATGAGATGCATAACCTGGCAAAAAGCAACTAATAAGTTGCTGCAGCCATGTTATACTCCTGAGGAGAAGGAGTGCTTGGTAACATATGTAGATGTCAATGAACATCCAGCCTGGATGTTGTGAAACCCAGAGAGTACTACTATAGGCATAACACTGATACAATGCTGACTAGCAGTCAGGGACACAACATGCACCAGAAGTCAAAATAAACATTTAATTATGGGCTGAAAACTGTAATCCTCCTGGTAGCAGTCTCAACAAATTATATCTCCAAAAACACCCCAATAAATACACAGACAGTACTGTAGCGTAGTCTGCTATGTGGCGTTGGCCACATAGCTTTACTTACTGTAGTAGATATTATATTATATTTATTATAATATAATATTAATATATTAATTACTTTACCCTATATATACGTACATATGTGCTGCTTATCAAGCAGCTTAATTTTGTTGTATACTACATTGTCAATAGACCGGTCTGGTCTGATTCAGTGTTGTGTGCACACTAAGCTCTATAAACTTTGTAACTTCGTTACATTTTTTTGAATCTGCCAGCTAGGATCTATTGCCTAGCATCCGACGTCAGTCGTTGAGTTCATTGACAGAACTCTATCAGCTTCTCAAGCTTCTTGCACAGCCACACCGTGCAAATTTCAAACAGGGGATCAATGAGTAATCCCATACCTGCAGTGCCCACTGACGGCGGGCGAAATGCCCACGACCTACGGGGAGACCCAGCAGACACCCAGGACACGTCAGCGTCCAATGCGGGTCAGGTAAGACCCAAGGCTCGAGACCGAGGTCAGAGTACCAACCTGGCCAGGAATGAGAGCAAGGCCCAGAGAGCTGAAAGCTCACAGCAGGACAGTCCACAATGCCTCCAGGACAAGATGCCCGGGGGATTAACGCCCCCAGTTATGCAGCTGCCAGGAGGACTGCGACGGTCTAGCCGATTGGCTTCCAAAGGACCCCCGGAGGATGGCCGACAGTCAACCGGCGCCTATGGCGCCCCAGGAGATGCTGAGTTGTTAGTACGGACTGAGAGAGCCCTCCCTCCGAGCCAGAGTAGTAGGACCAGGCGGTCCACCATGGGCTCAATGCCTTTTGAAATGGCGGAAGCCCGCATAGAGGAGGTACTGGAGGAGGCTGCAAGGCCTGAAGTATCCTGTGCGGAAAACTGATTCCTGCGCACACCAGCAGTGGAGGAAGCTCCGGAGGTTGTAGAGCTTCCAGAGGAGGTGATGGAGTCGTCAAGTGATGACGACACCGGAGCAGAGGAACAGCAGCTGAAAACCGCGTACACCATGCGCTTGCGGGTGTTCTGGGACTTGCACCCAGAGGTGATGAAATACACCACCCAAGCGCGACTCGAGCGCTACACGTCAGCCCATATAGTAGCACTTAGGCGACAAGGGCACGAAGTGCCCAATGTATTCAGTACAAAATATACTGGCTTGCGGGTGTTCTGGGACTTGCACCCAGAGGTGATGAAATACACCACCCAAGCGCGACTCGAGTGCTACGCGTCAGCTTGCGGGTGTTCTGGGACTTGCACCCAGAGGTGATGAAATACACCACCCAAGCGCGACTCGAGTGCTACGCGTCAGCCCATATAGTAGCACTTAGGTGACAAGGGCACGAAGTGCCCAATGTATTCAGTACAAAATATACTGATTTGATGGTGAGAGTGCTCACGATGGAGCTGCAAATGTATGTGCAGCGGAAGGCCACACGGCAATCGGGGGTCTCGACCCCCTGGAGCCACACGTCCGAGGAATGCTCGGCACGACGCAATCAAGACGTTGGAATCGAGCTAGTGGAGGCACTAGCACGGGCGCAGGAAGTGCCCGAAGTAAGACCAGTGAGTACTTTTTATACTCCAGCAGGACAAGGGTGGCATGAGGAGCCCCCACACATGCGTAACCACGACCGTAGGACAGATATGTCAGGTCCGGATGGGCATGATAGTACCGTGCTCAAGGTGGAGAGCGAGGCATCTGTGATGCCGCGTGTGCCCATGGCCAAAACGTTGAGCGACAGAGTCACGTATCAACGTATGCGCAATGGCAACCTCAGGACTAAGGAACAGTCCCTTATTGACGATCAGGGCATCGTATTTGAGGGCACTAAGCCCATTGACGAGATGCGTCGTCAATTTATCACGCAGGGTCAGGAGAATCAAGCTTCTCTAGTTCCAGGGCGGCGCAACGATCATGATCGAGGAGACTTCCTCGATTGAGATGGCGCCACGAGACGTGATGTCCCTGGTAACAGCCGGGATAATGGCCCTAGGTCAATTCTTTGAGACGAGGGCAATTATGCCCACAGTCGAGGAGGCTCGGGACGTCCTCCGCAAGGTGGACGAGGGAAGTCACTTCCCCATGCTGCTGATTTGGCGACTAGATCCCCGGGTCAGCAGGAGGCCATTCGAATGCATTGTGAAGCCATGCACAATCGCCTGCATCGAGTAGTCAATGATGCCCTGGGCGTAACCTTATGGTTACCAGATGGAGTGAAGCTGCGTAAAGCAGACAGTAGGCACATTCGTGCCTATATGGGCGCGTCCAAGTTCAGCGACCTGGAAGATTGGGCGATGGATGTATGCACCCATCTCGCCATGTGCTTATATGGAGGCAACCGTATAGAACGAGAACGAATCTTCGTTCTTGGCTGGAGAGGCCATGGGATGGTTTCAATGGGCAGTACTGCACGTCAACCGTGTCCAATATGACTGGACGTTCAAAGGAGTCCTTACAGGACTGTATGATCGATTCGTACACCCCTCAACGCTCCAGGATGCAAGGCGGGACTTCCAGTCTGCCAAGTACACCGAGAAGTTGGGAGTACAAGGGTTCTATGATACCCTTAATGACCATGCCCAGAACATGGCAGTATACCCGGACGGGTATACAATACTTGAAACGTTCTTGGATGACATTCCAGCGGACATGCGCCGCTATTTGATATGTGAGGATGGATTGTCCCCAGAAGTCAACAATGTGGAAGAATTTGTGGCATATGCCATCCGGTATGAGCAGTCTCTGAAGACTGCTAACCACTACGAACATCGGAGTGGACACAAAGGGAGACCCAGGCGACTACCGCCTGGTGGGACACCCTCACGGGGTCAGCATGTGGGGACCTTCCTGGCCAAAAAGACCGATTTGGACCATGACCGCAACACGCGGTTTGTTGTACGCAGAAACCCTGCGGCGAACCGAGGGCGGAGCCGCCCATGTCCAGATCGGGCGCCGGATGGAGACCATCCTAAACCAAGGCCGGAGTTCAAACTGGCCAACCCACCAGGTCAGATGGGGACTTGTTTCGCGTGTGGCCAACCTGGCCACTACGCTACCAACTGCCCCGCAAAGCCAGGAGCTCCGAGGAAGGGGTATACATCCCGTGCCCACCTTTGAGCTGCACATACTGCAGCTGCGAGTGGGAGTGACGGAGACATATCTGCCGAGTCTGAGGCAGAGCACCCCACAAACGACCAAGAGCCCCCAGAGGAGGCATCGGGTGCCGAGCCCGAGAGTGTGGTCGTGGAGGGGGAGGAGTACATCACAGTCAACGTATATGACGACGTCTACGACAATGAGTACTACAGTCGTGACAGCGACTCCAAGTGCCTAGCGGCGATGACGGATTGGCCGTCCACAAATGATCCCGAATGGAATAACGTGGTTCGGATGAAGAAGGTGACTCTTCGTCGTGCAGAGGGCACTTTGCAGCGCCCTACATTGAAACGAGCAGACAAGGAGTGCCTGGTCTCGTATGTGGACGTAGACGGCCACAAGGCATGGACCCTATGGGACTCTGGGAGTACTACATCGGGCATAACGCCCCAGTTTGCCCATGTGTATGGAATATCCGTGCAGGAGTTGGATAAGCCATTGGCGTTACAGCTGGGCACCGTAGGGAGCCGAGCCATAGTGCAGTATGGGACAAATGTGAATGTCCAAACACTGGGCTCACGTAGCCGGGAATACATGGATGTAGCGAACTTCAATCGCTACGATATAATACTGGGAACGCCATTTATGCGGCGTAACAAAGTCATATTAGACTTTGACCATTGTCAGGTGCTAGTGAATGGGAAAGTCTGGGAACGCCATTTATGCGGCGTAACAAAGTCATATTAGACTTTGACCATTGTCAGGTGCTAGTGAATGGGAAAGTAATCCCAGCCGAGCAAGCTACAGCAGACAACACTGATAATCGTCTGTGACGTCATTGCACTATGGAGAAACGCAAGGGCTCTCCATGACTTGGCCGGCGCAGAGTGCTGGCCGTGGAGGATGTGGAGGAGGAAGTGCAGGCTATGCCTGGACTGAGCGCAGACCACAACGTGGTAATGATGAGCGAGGAGGAGTATCAAGCCTCCAAGAGAAGCAACGAGCAAATAACCGCTCCTGAGACTCGAGGCGCAAAGCCTTCAGACAAACGCCATTGAAAGGCGAGACGACAGGAGGACTCAGTGGATGTATGTCCACCTACGTCCTCACGAGTCAAGTTGGAAGACTTGAAAGACAGCATCCGAGAGGCGGAAGCCTCAGTAGAGGGGGACACACGGTCTCTATGGGAACGACCAGCTCCCCTGCCGGAGTATGACTGGGCATACGACCCCCGAATGCTGCAAGAGTGGAACGAGCTGGTGGCAGCCACGTGTGCACAAAATGCGCACCAGAGACAGATGACTGTCAAACCAGCGTATTGCCAGCCAGCCTCAGATGAGGTGTCCGTAGCGTACTCACTTGTATGTAAAGGGAGAAGCCTCGTGGCTTATAAGGCAGCGGCAGCGGGTGCTCTGCTGAGACTACATATACCCAATGACAGTGTCAATTGGGTGCTTGCAATGCGCGAGCAGTATGCACCGCCGCCTCGGCTACCCTCAGAGACGGTGGAAGTACTTCCCCCGGTGCGTATGAAGGGGAAGCAGAAGGCGACAAGCCTTCGTGAGGAAGATATTCCTCAGTTGTGTCAGCAATGGCAAGAAGAATTTGCCGACATGGTCAACGGGACCAAGGAGGAGCTTCCGCCATGGCGGGAGGTGAACCATGAGATCAATCTCATAGACAAGAGCAAGCAGTATAAGTACCACTTGCCGCGCTGCCCGCACGCCCTCCAGGAGCAACTACGCGATAAGACTAATTGCTATTTGAATGCTCAATGGTGGTCCCCATGCACCACCGCTCAAGCTGCACCATTATTGTGCATCCCGAAGAAGAATGGAACCCTTCGAACAGCTCTTGATGCGCGTCAGCGCAATGACAATACCATAAAGGATGTAACTCCTTTACCAGATCAAGAGGTGATCCGGGAAGACGTGGCTCGGGCAAAGTATCGCTCGAAGATTGACCTTACTGACGCTTATGAACAAATGCGCATTCACACTGAGGACATACCCAAGACCGTATTTGCATCAATCATGGGCACGTTCACAAGCAATATAATGCAGATTGGAGACTGTAATGCTCCAGCAACTTTCCAGAGGCTAATGACCTCTATCTTCCGAGACGTAATAGGACGTTTTATGCACGTCTACTTAGATGACATATTCATCTACTCGGATTCTATGGAGGAGCATGAGCAGCACCTCAGAGTCGTATTCGAACAACTGCGCAAGTACAAGTTGTACTTGAAGTGGAAGAAATGTGAGCTCTACGCTCAGAGTATAGACTGCCTAGGGCATGTCATTGATGAGCGGGGTATCCATCCTGATCAGGACAAGCTCGATCGCATTCGGGAGTGGCGAACACCCCGAAACTACAATGACATCCAACGGTTCGTTGGTCTTGTCAACTACATATTGAGCTTCTTGCCCGATGTCACAGCCTATACTGGGCCACTTATGGCCATGACGCAGAACAAGTCACCGTTCAATTGGAGGCCGTTGCACCAGCGGTGCTTTGAGATGGTCAAATGGATCTGTACAAAGACTCCAGTGATTTGACCAATCGACCCCGCCCAGCAGGGTTCATGTCGAAGAAGTTCACGATGGCCCAGCAAAACTATGCGGTGCACGAGCTGGAGACTCTTGCCATACTCGAGGCCCTCCTCAAGTGGGAGGATAAGCTAATGGGATATCCCATCCACATCATAACGGACCACAAGGCCCTTGAGTTCTTCAAAACTCAGGTGAACTTGTTGCCACGTCAGCGACGGTGGATAGACTACATGTCAAGATACCAGTTCGACATCACCTATGTTAAAGGTGAACTCAACAGACTGCTTGTCGCGCTACTTTGAGAGTGATGTAGTTGGGGAGGCTCACGAGCCTCATGAGTATGTGCAGGCAGACTGCCGCATAGACCCTGATGGAGAGGATTTACCTCTCCACCGATACCAGGAGCTCAGGGAGCATGTCCTGGAAGTACGCGCTATGCGTGATGATGAACGGAGGCAAAGCACTTGCCTCAGAGAGCAGCGTGAAGAGCGGGATGTAGCCACCCAGTTGCTCAAGGAGCATGAAGCTGTGGACCCAGCGTCCACTGGGGAGCACGAGCGCCCTGATATACCTGTCACGCTTGCAGAGATGCTCGAAGGCAAATTGCCTTCATCCTAGCCCCCTAGCCTGGTCAACGACGACTTCCAGAAGGAAGTGGTGCAGGACTATGGCGATGATTCTCTCTTTGCCGAGATACTCGCCAATCCTGACGACCATCCTCGGTTCAGGCATGAGCCTGGTGGACTGATCACGACGGAGAACCGTCAAGGGGTGGCAGTGGTATGCCTCCCCTGTACGCGAACCATTATTACGCGGATCTTGGACCAGGCCCATGCACTGGTGGGGCACTTTGGTGCTGCCCGGACGTTGGGCTACATCCGAAGATGGTATTGGTGGCCACGTATGGCCCAGGAAGTGACTAAGTTTTGCGCCTCATGCGCAGCGTGTCAGAGGGCAAAGTTGCCCCCTGGATCCCCTCCCGGGAAACTACACCAGCTACCCGTGCCGGTGAAACCTTGGGATTCGATTGGAATGGACTTCGTAGGTCCCTTTCCCAAGTCCAGAGGGTTTGATTACCTCTGGGTGGTCATATGCCGCATGACGAGCATGGTGCACCTCATACCGGTGCGAACTACGCTGACGGCTAAGGAGCTGTCATGGATCTACCTGAGGGAGATCGTTAGGCTGCATGGGCTGCCTAGCACCATTGTGAGTGACCGTGACTCAAAGTTCACGTCTCAATGGTGGAGAGAACTCCACAAACTGCTAGGAGCGTGACTTCTCATGTCAATGTCCTTCCATCCTCAAACGGATGGGCAGACAGAGTGGGCTAACTGCAGTATAGGTCAGATTCTGAGGGCAGTTGTTCGCCCTGACCAACGGGACTGGGTGGACTGGTGTCCACTCACTGAGTTCGCGATTAACGCGAGTATCTCGGATACCACAGGGTATGCGCCCTTTGAACTCAACGGAGGGTACTTGCCCTCCATGCTGCACGAAGTTCGTGCTGATACAGTGGCTCACCGCGGAGTTGTCGAGTTCGCCAGGCAGGCCCTGGAGAACATTGCGGCGGCGCATGACGCCATCATAGAGGCGCGAGTCTTTCAGGCGAAAAATGCCAATCACCATAGGCGAGCAGAACCGCCAATAGCAGTAGGAGCATTGGTGTACCTATCAACGCGTAATCTGAGGCTCCCAAAGGGACGGGTGAGTAAACTCTGCCCGAAATGGGTAGGCCCATACCGCGTTCTAGACGCAGAGCCAAGTACCTCCAACTACATGTTGGAGCTGCCTCTGGCATTACAGGAACGACGCATCGTTCCTAAGTTTCATGTGTCGCTGTTGCGACCTTACAGCGCGTCTGACGATGCGCTATTCCCTAACAGGGCAACTCCAGGCTCCTATGATTTTGGGGCTCGAGACAATGACGAATGGTTTGTCGAGTGCATAATTGGGCACCGGTGGACTGAGCGTAACACGCTCGAGTTTGAGGTACGATGGTCTCTCGGGGACACAACATGGGAGCCACACTCCCATTGCTCCAAGTTGGCGGCACTTGACCGTTATTTGGAGTTGAAGGGCTCGGGGACACAACATGGGAGCCACACTCCCATTGCTCCAAGTTGGCGGCACTTGACCGTTATTTGGAGTTGAAGGGTGTTAAGCGCCCACATCAATTAAGTAAGCATGCCGGCGCTTAATTTGATCGGCAGTGCCGATCACGGCTTGGCTGAGTTGGTCAGCAGCTGTGGCTGAAACATGTCGTAAAAGGCAAAATTTCTTTTTCGCCTTTTTCCCTCAACCATGGACAACATGCCCGTGGATCAGTCTGAGCAGCAGCAGCAGCAGCAACAGCAGCAGCACCTTGAGTTTGCGCCGTCGGTCTTACCGTCGGCTGAAGGGGGGGGGGCAGATGGCTCCCCCGCTGACCTAAAATGCGCCCCAGTGGGGACAATCACAACCAGCTGTGGGCTTCCCACAGCAGCAGCAACCACCAGCGGTGGGCTACCTGCCGCAGCAGCGTGGGGACAATCACAACCAGCTGTGGGCTTCCCACAGCAGCAGCAACCACCAGCGGTGGGCTACCTGCCGCAGCAGCTGGTGATCAGTGGCTATCCGCCACTTCAACCCATGCAGGGCAACTTCATGCCTCAGAACGCACCTGTGGGTGGCTATCAGCCCCAACAACCAGTATCAGGTGCTTATGCGCCACATCACACCGAGGGCCAATCCCAGCAACAGGCCTACGGGGGGCTAGTCAGCCCCCAAGCAGCGTCAGCATGGAGGCAGCTTGCCCCCGTACCGGCAACAGGGCAACTGGGGACACATCCTTTTCCCCAGTTTACCGCCCCGGCGCACTACCCTGGAATGGGTGGTGTGCCCGTAATGATGCCGTACCCCCCGGCTTGGATGGGGGCTTGGGGCGCAATGCCCCAGTACAGCGACTCGCATGAGTCGCAAGCCAAGGGAGGCCGGTCGATTTCCCTGTCGACCACAGCACCAATTGACAATCTAGAGGGACGCAAAGCATCCCTCGTGCAGGCCACCATGGCCATTGAGAGCACAGAAACTCTCAGTCCAGGACGGAGCATCAGTTCATCGGCTGATGCGCCGATGGAGAGCTTGGCCAAGCTCTCCTTGATACAGCGGCTGGAAATGCCGCACCAATCCGAGCCCAGCTTGGAAGAAGAGTTGCGTCCTCGACGCGACAAAGGAAAAGCACGGGCTGTCGAGCCCAGTCACAACCAGGACTTAGTCCTGGCTACCCTTCTCCAACGTCTGGGAAATAACGGGTACGATGTACCCGCAGAGTCATTATTCCTCCGCAATGTGGAGGCAGTCGTCCTCATCTGCCGGATGATGGACGACATGGATCATATGTGCGCTCAGCGCAAAACTGATCTCCTTGCCCCATCGGCCGCTCGTAAGCGGCAGACTACACCCCCAAGTCGGGACATCAACTCCAGCAAAAGGGCGCATCGGCAAGGAGTGGAGGATGCGCCCTCCCGCTTGATTAAGTCGAGCGTTGCTGCCCTCGGCCAGGAGGCCGGCCTAGGATGGGGCATCCTTCTCTATGAAGATGTCCCTGCCACAGCCGCCCCCCGGCTTATCCAGCGCCTCGCCAGCGGCGTGCCTGAGGTTGTGTCTTTGTGACCAGTATCCATGGTGTCCACCACGTACTCTGGGGAGCAGAGTTCCAGGAGCGTGAGCACACACCCCACTGAGGCCAAGGCCTCACAACCCCGAAAGGATCGTTGGGGTAAGCAACCAGAAGGACACGCATACGTCAACGTGCACTTCCCTGAGGATGCCCTGAAAGGGGCCCCAGGGGCTAACATCCCCTTTTTACCCGCCATACTGGTAGAGGGCCCGCCAGCCCGACTCCCACGGTGTGTGTGGGCTATGGACCCACAGCCTGAGAAGTCGGAGCCAGAGAGGCTGCCATCCCCGCCCTCTGACGACGATTGGTATGAGGAGCCTGAAGAGGCTCGTATGGAATCCCCTGTGCCACACAAGACGGCGGCACAATGTATGGCACGTGAACGGCGCAACAGCAATCGACGAGCCAAGATGGAACATTGGGTGCAGGATAGCGCCAAGCAAGGAGCTGCCCTCCTTGAGGACCAAACCGGGCGCATCCCTGATGCACTCGGTGTTGTGATCTATCGTGATCACACTATTGAGCGCCAGAACTTATTCTTTGGCACGGGGTTAGCTCCCCAATTCTATTGGTCGCCAGTGACCAATACCATCTTTGTCGGGCAAGAAGCCCGTGCAGCCAGGACCTTCGAGACCAATAAAGAGGGCAACGCTGTGGCGACGCCCCACAACAGTAAGGTGTACCAAGTGGCACCTCGCGGGTTTCCCTGCAGTCCTTGAGAAGTCCGCAGACTTCATGCACTGGTTAACAACCAGTTTATGCCAATTCATCAGCGTCAGTTGGGCTACCTCTTGCTCAACGAATTCAAGCAGGTGGCGCTCAACTGCCACCCTACTGCCTGAGACAGAGCTATGTCTCATCTACTCGACGAGGTCAAGTATAGGACCATCGCGGTACCCTTTGCGAGTCCAGAGGAGCAGGAGAACGTCCTGCGAATGATTGTGCCATCGCAGCTCTATCGCCGCAAAGAGGGAGGGAAAATTGCCTTCGTCGGCCTTACCCCCCCTGATCCAAAGCAACCATTTGCTTTGGACTACCTGGGCTCATACGCCCTCCTCTATGGACGTCCTGGGACGTCCAACGTATGGACCGGTCTGGCCATGGACCGTGCCATGCGCATTCATTGGCGCAGCCTCTTTGGGTTTGCACTTGTACGCACCCTCAGCGCCAGCCGCGCCTCCAAGTCCACAGTACACAAGTACCTGGCCTATGTCTTCGCAAGGCCAGGCCTCTACAAAGAGGCCGTGGCTGAGTACAAAGCGGCCATGGGGCAAGTCTTTGTGCCCCTCCACGCCAATGACCCTAACTTCAAGGCTCAGGCTGTGGACATCCCGGAAGCGTCAGCTTCCGTGTTCACCACTTTGGACGCGTTACGCGTCCTTCTTCATAATTAAATCCCGGTCAGCTGGGCTGACTATGCGTATACTTATGGGGTCACCTATTTGGCCCATTTATTCTTCAGCGACAGCCGGCTCTACAACGAGGCGGCCGCTATCGACGATGAGAGGCTACAACGCCTCGACCATTACGGTACACCCCAGTCCATCGCTCAGTGGGATGGGTGGCGTGAGGCCACCATTGGCGATCGCCAACGCCTGATGCTCCAGCAGCAGGACAGTCGTTGTGCTTACAACGACGCGCTCACCAAGGAGATGTACCTCCTCATCGGGCAAGACATTCATGCCCGCGAGATCTGGATGCGCCAGTACCCATCCGACACTGGGGATCTTCCTGATCCCCAACCATCTGTCCTGGGGTCAACTATTGACCCCAATCTCACACTGTCCCCCCTCCGGGACTATGACGACTCCCTGCCAGTAGCAGGGCCTTCGGGCACTTCCTATGCGCCCGCACCCGAGAATGAACTCCTCAACTATGACATGGACGACGCAACTGCCGATCCATTTCGGGAGCCTGGGGACTCTTCCATTGCCCCCGTCCCTGACTTACTGATGGCCTGACCATCGTATTATCTCAAGACCATAGCTCAGTCTGATTGGGGGGTGTGTAGTGTAGTCCGCTATGTGGCATTGGCCACATAGCTTTACTTACTGTAGTAGATATTATATTATATTTATTATAATATAATATTAATATATTAATTACTTTGGCCACATAGCTTTACTTACTGTAGTAGATATTATATTATATTTATTATAATATAATATTAATATATTAATTACTTTACCCTATATATACGTACATATGTGCTGCTTATCAAGCAGCTTAATTTTGTTGTATACTACATTGTCAATAGACCGGTCTGGTCTGATTCAGTGTTGTGTGCACACTAAGCTCTATAAACTTTGTAACTTCGTTACAAGTACAGAACAAAGGGCAGGGACCAGCTCAAACTATCAGCTCAACAATAGTCCAACCACTGTAATGGGGAGGGAAAACATGGGAGCTAGCAGAAGTGACAAAATGAGATCAATTTGTAATGATCTAGATCAAGATCAGATCTGACAATGCCTGATTTGACATGACTGAAAGGGGAAAGGAAAAAAAGCATGGAATGCAGGGAAGCACTAAAAGGGGAAAGAAGGATTTATAAATGGGATCATGTTAAATAGAGCTGAAGCAAATGGAAAAGTGGCAATCAAAAACATCTGGAGGAATGGTGGAACTGGTGGCACTGAAACAGCCTCCCAAAAAGGGAAATTGGACTATTAAATATGTTCTGGAGGCTGGTGAAGTTACAACAAAGAGTCATGTGTAGATAGTGGTCTGTGCACCAGAAAAACAGTATAAATAGCCCAAGTTTAGTAGAGAATAGACAGGCATTTGATAGGCAAAGGCTCAGTGGTTCCCAGGGAGTGAATCACCTAGGCTAGAGTTTATTGAACACCTCTTATTGGAAGTCTATTGATAGACAAAGGCTTGGTGGTTCCCAGGGAGTGAACTACTTAGGCTGGAGTTTATTGAGAATCTTCTTCTATTCTGTGAAGCACTCAATACATCAACCTTGTCATCAAGCACTAGTGTAGATTAGAGGTCACTTTCTAAGACTTCAAGAAAGCCCCAGAACTATCAGAACCAAGTACTATACTGGTAGCCACAAATGGCCAAGAAAATAAGTCAATTCTGCTTGACATGTGAGCCATGTCAACAGTTGAAAGTTTTGACCTTGAAGCCACCAAGGAAGCTTTATTCATTTTCGATCCCAGTCAAATCCTGGGATTCAATTGAGATGGACTTTATTGATCCATTCCCTGAGTTAAAGAATTTTAACTACTTGTGGGTAGTGATCTGTTAGATGACCAGTATGGTCTATCTCATCCCTGTGAGAACAATCATGATAGCCTCATACTTGTCATGGATCTATCTCAAAGAGATAGTGCATCTCCATGGAATGCCCAGCTCGAGTGTCAGTAATTGAGATTCTAAGTTTACTTCCAAATAGTAAAAGGAACTGCACAATTTGCTTGAAGCAAAACTGCTCATGTTGACATCCTTTCATTCACAAATAAATGGACAGACAGAACATGCAAATAGAAATATCACACAGATACTGAGCTTTTGTGCATTCTGACCAGAAGGACTGAGTTGATAGATGCCTATTTATTGAATTTGCAATAAATGTAAGAATATCAGAAACTACAGGGTACCCACTCTTTGAGCTCAATAGTAGCTATATGCTATTTATGATTTGTAAAATTTGCACTGACAAAGTTATTCATGTTGGAGTTAAACAGTTTGCGTGCAATGCACTGAGAAACTTAGTAGATGCCTATGATGCAATTATAGAATCACATGTGTGACAAACAAGACATGTGAATAATCACAGACATGATGAACTGAACATTGAGAAAGGAAGCTTAGTCTACCTTTCAATGAAGAACTTGAACTTGCTAAAAGACAGAGCAAGCAAGTTGTGCCCCAAGTGGATTGGACTATATAGGGTCCTTAAAGCTAAACCTAGCACATCTAATTACATGTTGGAACTGCCTTGCATGCTTCAGGCATGCAAAATAGTGCCTAAGTTTCATGTGTTGCTGTTGCAACCATATCTGGCCAGTAGTGATGTCCTGTTTCCTAATCATGCAACACCAGAACCTTATGACTTTAGAACTGGTAATGATCAGGAATGGTTCATGGATGACCTCATAGGTCATAGGTAGACACTAAATAGACACCTCAAATTTGAGGTGAGATGGAGCTTAGATAATACTACCTGGGAGCCTCTAATAAACTGCAAAGATCTTGCAGTGCTGGATTGGTATCTAGAGTTGCAGGGCATGAAATGCCCATAACAGCTCGTAAAATGTGCATAGAGCATGTGAGATGGTGAA
Organism: Macrolepiota albuminosa; assembly: GCA_027475525.1. Taxonomy (NCBI): domain Eukaryota; kingdom Fungi; phylum Basidiomycota; class Agaricomycetes; order Agaricales; family Agaricaceae; genus Macrolepiota; species Macrolepiota albuminosa. Next base: position 1,686,420 of record JAMWFC010000054.1, on the reverse strand, counting down.
TTGTGGATGAAGTTTACTTTGATAACCAGTTAGTGGCTGAATAGCCATTATTTGTTGTTGTTTATACTACTGGCAGAGTTAGAAGATTTTTTTTTCTTTTCTTCCTCTCAAGTTCCAATACATATAACTGATGTGTCTTGTGCAATGGCCTATTGGGGGCTGCATAAAAATGATCAGAGCTTGCAAGGCTCAGGAGACCCTTTAATATATAAAATTACGGGCGCAGTGGAGTAGTGGTCTCCACCACGCATCTGCCATTGCACCCCCAGCAGACAACAACAAAGAGATACGAGTTTTCACCGAGAACATCTGTTCAAACCCCCAAGGTTGCAAAAATCCACCTCTCTTTCAGCACATATTCATTTCGACCACTGCCGATGATCCGATTTACCAACCCTCTCTGGCATAGAGTTTGGCCAATTTGATCTGATTCACAAATGCACACCATCGACACATGTCAACACAGACCAACACTGCCAGACAACCACTACATAAGCACGAGGAACTCATACACCACGGGAGGTCACGACATCCCGCGTCTGCACAGCACAACAGGAAAAATATCATTGGCCACAAAATCCCCCCATCTCAAACCCGGATCAACCCTAACCCTAACCTTCCTTTGATCTGCCTTTGGGCATATTGCGACGTGAACCCCGTTACTTATAAACGCTTACAGACAACAATGCGAGGAAAGTTCTACCTATAACTTTATACAAATGCTGCTCCCTGTACATGGTACTGTACATCTGGCCTATCGGCCCCGCCTCTTAGCTCAGTATTGTAGCTTGCCGGCGTTAAACAGAATTCATCATCATCATCATCATCTTATCAACCAGACTACCAGAGGCAGCCACCATATCCAGCAGGCAGCTAATATCAGACAGCAGGTGTGGCCTACCTAGGCTGCAAGGAGCTGCTCCCCTACCAGACACCTCTCTACTCACAAGAGATGGAGGTGGACAATGAGGGGTGCTATGAGCACCTGGAAGATAGCACATGCCAAGAGCACTATTACCAGATGCCACTATCATGTTCACTGGCATCAATACTGATGTATGCAGATGCAGTGACAGGACCACCATCTGTGCCATGGGCACATCAGCCCATGGCTGAACTATATGTGGAATCTGCACTACAAGTGCAGGAATCAGCAGTGCTAGATGCACTCCTATGCTAACTGGAAGCAGCAGGACAGCCAGTCCCTGCAACTGCATCCTTTCTGCAGGATGGTTTGTCTGTAGTTGTGATTGAGGGGTTGCTCAACCAGATTGAGCTGATAAAGAGGCAGCATGTATCAGTGCTGGAGCAGATTGACTGCACTTCCAAGCACAAAGTGTCAACTTTTGAGGAACTGACCATCTTGAGGTTAAGAGAACTAGATATTAGCCTGTTTGACTAGTCAAACCTTCATGGGCAAGAATGCCAATGGCTGTAAGAGTGACCTCTAGAGGCTGTGGCTCAGTCACACAGCTGGCAGAGGGAGATCCAAAGTGTATTAGAGTATGTACTGACAATATTATAATAACTACTCACCTGGCAGAGGAAGATCCAAAGAGAACAAGTCTAAGGATTCCCTATGCCAGGTTGGACACTTCTGGGGCCTTTGAAGCATGGGAAACAACTGTACAGTACAACAAAACCTTAAAAACTCAAAAATTGACTAACCAAACAACTGTGCAAACAAGGCAGGAAAACTCCGGACTTTAGAAGTCAGAAAGGCAAACTCCGGCCTATATAAGCAGTCTGGAAGTGGTGCTGAAGGGCCCGCACTTGTCTGAATGATAGCTAAAGAACCAGAGCACCTCAAAGGTTGAGAATAATACTAACAAATAGTGTTGAGAGAATAGAAACAGCAAAATGAGAAAATGATAGAAGAAATAAGGAAATGAATAAAAGGAGAGTGAAGGAACAAGGAGTGAAAGAAGGAAGAAATGAGGAGTCTTCTGACAATGGCAGTGCAACCAGTGCACCCTAAGCAGCCTGCTTAGCCTGTTGCTTCATCATTGTGGTTACCTGCTGTGGCCTCTCAGGCTCTGTCAGAGCCATTGGCTGCATTCAGTGAGTTTTTGGCTGAGCTGTCTCTGAATCAGCAGGGAACCACACCATCTCAGGCCCTACTCATGAGGTCCAAACCTGTTACTGTGGTGCTGAGGGTGCATATTTAGAATATCTCTCATGCTAAGTCTGGAGAGAGACCTCTGGCACAAAATGTGCCTGCACCTCCAGTGGCTGAGTCACCATCTGCTTCTTCTGCCCCAGACAAACTAGGGCCATCCCATCAGCATTGTGGCCATAAACTGCTGCTTGATGCATCTAAGCTGGAGGTGATAGCCTTTCTGGCTGGCATCCTTGAATGAGCTGGAGAAGCTCAAATGTTGTTTATGTTGTCTATCTTGATGCCAGCACCACCAGCACAGTATCTCATGGTTGTCTTGACCCCAGACCTGCACACACCAGAGCAATATGATGGTCTGGTAGTACCTGCTGTAGTACTTGATAGTTCTGGGGCTTGCTAGTGTAGAATATGACCTTTAATTCATACTAACTGGTTGACAAACTTAATATGTTAATATTTTGAGTTGCAAATCCTAATTTTCTGGAATACAGAGGTTTCTCAACAAACTCCAGCCGAAGTAATTCACTCCCTAGGAATTACTGAGCCTTTGCCTATCAATTGCCTGTCTATTCTCTACTAAACTTGGGCTATTTATACTGTTTTTCTGGTGCACAGACTACTATCTACACATGACTCTTTGTTGTAACTTCACCAGCCTCCAGAACATATTTGATAGTCCAATTTCCCTTTTTGGGAGGCCTGTTTCAGTGCCACCAGTTCCACCATTCCTCCAGATGTTTTTGATTGCCACTTTTCTATTTGCTTCAGCTCTATTTAGCACAATTTCATTTATAAATCCTTCTTTCCCCTTTTAGTGGTTCCCTGCATTCCATGCTTTTTTTCCTTTCTCCTTTCAATCATGTCCAATTGGGCATTGTCAGATCTGATCTTGATTTAGATCATCACAAATTGATCCCATTTTGTCACTTCTGCCAGCTCCCATGCTTCTCCTCCCCATTACAGTGGTTGAACTGTTGTTGAGCTGATAGTTTGAGCTGGTCCCTGCCTGTTGTTCTATACTTTTCTATGTATTTATTGGGATATTTTGGAGATATATTTTTGTTGAGACTGCTACCAGGAGGCTTACAGTTTTTAGCCTATAATTAAATGTTTATTTTGACTTTTGGTGCATGGTGTGTCACTGACTGCTGGTACAGTGTTGTATCACTACAAGGAATAAGCCCATGCCTGGAAAGGGCAAAGCACCAGTTGTCTCTTTATCTAATGAGAGCAACTATAGAGAGTTGAACTTGGAGCAGGAGGAGGGAGAGGAAGGGGAATCAGCCACAGACCAATTTTAATGAGTATTGTGCAATAAGTGCATTGCAAAAAAAGAAGACAAATTGCACCAAGAAGTTACAGGCCCTTTGATATAGGGCTGAGGATGATTTCTCAGAGAAAATCCCTAATGATTTGTTCCACTTGATATTGAGTGGATAAATTTGTGCTTCAGAGGACACTCAGCCACTGCATCTACTATTTGTATTATATAAACACAGTGCTGATGGGAGCAGACACCAACAGAGTGGTGTCATATGAGTTTGCCTCTGAGCAGTGTGCCCATATTCCTGGCACAATTGTGTACAAGTATGCCCTGCATGGTCTCCCCCACACCCTTTTAAAGCTGGACTGGTCTATAAATATTATATGAATATACACATCCCTCATCATGACAGAATTGTCACATATATGTTGATTACCGAGCTTCAAATGTTTGTCCAGCAAACAGTTGAGGCTCTGCATGACAGAGCCATGTGGCTCCTGATGATAGAGCCACAGTACTAGGACCTCGTCAACTCAATGCAGGGCCCTGAGGACCTCACTCTCATTGAGCAATGATACATTGTGGGGTGCTTTCTGCACACAAAAGAAGATGGGTCCACCATGCTGTGCATAATGTGTGCACCAGATCCAGCCACACCATTCAACTTAAACCAGCTTGCACAATATGCACTGGTATTTGATCATCCAGGGCTGAAAAACACTTATCAGAGCATTGTGGTTGATTATGCCTACTGCATGCACTGGCAAACTCTCTTTGGGTTCACACTGTATCAAGCTCTCTGCACAAATGGTGCTGCCAAACCCATAATCATTTGGCGCATGACTCTTGTCATGGCCTGTCCAGGTTTGTACCATGAGGCAATTGCCTCTTATGATGCCATGTTTCCCAAGCAACTCTTTGAGCCCCAATGTGGGCCTCAGCTCAAGATCCAACAAGTTCACATGCCAGATGAGTAGCCTTGTAACTTTTCTGATAACGATGCATTACACATATTATTACACAATCAAATTCTGCTGGACTAGGTAGATCACACATATACCTATGGTGTGGTCTTCCTAGAACAGCAGTTCCATGCTTCTACAATGTCTATAGACATCTTCAAACAGATTGATGACAAGCGCATGGAGTGCCTTGCCAAATATGGCACCCTGCCTGCAATCCCACAATAGAATGGATGGCAGGAGATGACGGAGGATACTTATTATTGTCTTATGTTCAAGCACCATAAGGAGAGTACTCTCCCAATAAACCCTGAGGCCAAGGGCCTCTACTATCTTATTGGCATGGACCCTAACCAGATCAATCTCCTAAAACACATATTGGTGCATAGTATACTACCAACTATTGTCTCAACAATTAATGTCACATTTACTGAGCTTATGTTGGTAGATTTGCCTGCTGTTGAGTGGTCCACCACCTCACCAAGGACAGAATTGGTACTTCTCCCTCCTGCAATTAATGTTGCACCAGAGAAAGAGTCAATGGTTACGGAGACAGGCATGGTTGTGAAAGCTTCATTGCATGGGTCATAGACCCTTCTTTTAATTTAGGTAAATCTGAGTAATAACTCAACATGTTCATGCTAATGTGCACTTCAAAGTAGCATGTATTTACAGATAGACATGTAGATTTTGTTTCTTTTTTTAAAAATTTTATCTTGATTTCTTGCTGTTCAGGCTAGTATGCACACTTGTGCACTAAGAGGCCATAAGACTAAGTATGACAAGTGTCTACACTAGACACTATTGTTATGGCCAGTATCACTAACTTCCTACAGCTATGCAGTGTGTGTTATTGCCTAATGTCATGCACTTTTGTGCAGCTTCATAGCTCCACCTCTCACCTAAGACTGAGTATTTGGTCTCATTGGGGGATATGTAATGGAGTGTCACACTTGTTACAAGCATCAACAATGCTATTAGCAGACAGTAGAGTATTATATATTTTGTAACTAATTCCGCATAACAAATTATATTCTTAAATTTGCCTTGAATTGACAAGTTTCCATTGTCTACATATGATGTCCTTTGTTGGGGGTAGCCGACCCTACCATAAAATAGGGGTGTCTGGAGATTCTCTTCATGCTAGTGTACTGTACCCCCGATTTGCAGTAGCCAAGGAGACAATACAACACAGGCTGAACAAAGAAAGCGATGAGAATCTAACTCCCCCCCCCAAAGACTAATGGTAATCCAAATAGGACCTGCAGAAGTTCCACGTACATTGGAGCAATAAGTTCTAAAGACCTCCAGTATTGTAAAAATGTGTTTGATGACCATCTTCCTAAGGACTTCACGACATCAGGAGGAAGTCCCTATAGGAGCAACATAGTGGTACTGCTGATGCGGAAACAGTGTCCCGTTATCCGGGGTTCATTGTATATGCCCAGGATCAAATTAAACCTCTTCAACAAACGTCGTAACATCAGACCAACCATGCTTCCAGAAGAGCATTGAAAAGATGCCACTGTGTCTGTTAAGGAACAACTGTTAACTCATGCATGGTTCTCTAGTGCGAAGATAGGATCAAGCAGATTTTGACGAGAAACCAAAACAGTTTCCCCCTTTGTGCCACCTCGCTTAGTCTTTGGTAGATGCAGCGTTTGAGTACCAGTTACACTAGAAGTCCCAAAATGTTTCCATGTAGGGGTGAGAGCAACATCATAGTTTTGTTCCGTTCTTGGGCATATTTCCCCTATGCAGATTTGTGCCCAAAAAGCAGTGGTGGCAACTGCCCAGATACACGCCTCCTCCGGATCCTTGAGATTCAAATTATTACGAACCCTGGTGAGCATATCGGAAGATACTGGAGGCCGTGTATCCTTAATAGATTCTGAAGGCTGCAACTTCTCTGTTCCTTTCAACATGTACTTCAGCCTAGAAGATCCCAACCAAGGCAAGTTGTTCTGCATGTGCCAGGCTTTGACTGCTGAAATTTTTGCCGATACTGTTCCTCCCGCTCTAGATCCTGCCATGGACGCTGCAAAGGCGCAAAGTAAATCTTCTGAGGTTGAATGCAAAGTCAATGGATGTATGCCTCAAGCGTGACAGAATCCAAAAAATTCTTTGACATAAGCATCATATATGCTCAAAGTAGAAGTTGACCAAGCATGATTAATAACAAAATTGACCCGCAGTTCATTGTCTTCAGCGTTTAGACAGGATTCACATTGGGTTCAACTCAAGGTGGGACCGAAGGCGAAATGGGATGCACAGCGGATGATGGCATGCAAGGCACAACAGACGATGGAACACGAGGCACAACAGACGATGAAATGTGAGGCTGAATGTGAGCAGGATGATCTGCGGTATTTGAAAGTCGCATATCCACAATTCGATGTATAGAATAGCACGTAATGTTTGTCATAGAAGCACATAAAGAAGTTATGCAAAGACTAGCAGAAGAATAATACTCTCATGCATAATGAACTCCAAAAATATGACACAATAAGCCAGAGTACGTGCAGCGCATACATGCAACACAGTAAGTTTGCACAAAGTGTGGCACAATACTCCCAGCACAATAAGCCTGCACGAAGGGTGGCACAATAAGCTGGAGGAAGGCATAATAAGCCATGAAGGGTGGCACAATAAGCTGGGGGAAGGCATAATAAGCCACGAAGGTGGCATAATAAGCCATAAACGCGGCACAGTAGGCCTGTGGCAGACACAATAAGCCTGGAACAGAGGCATAATAAGCCAGCAGGAAGCATACACAGCCAGAATAATTTACGGCATGAAGCTGTCAAAACCAAAGATACATGTGAACAACGCAATGGAACAGACCTCACCATGTCGAGATACATTATGTCCATAGGTTCTCAGAAAACTTTGCAATTGAGCTTCCGACAACATCACAACTTGGCCCTCACAGTTTTCCTGTCTCTCCCAATCAGCGGGACACAGATCCAATGGCATGCCTTCAATGGACGGAGTTGGAGTTCTCTGGAGAGTTCTCTGCAGAGCCGGTGGAGTGGTGTACTCCAGTGTCCCCCCAGATTGTGGTGTGAGGGGAGACATATGATTGCGTTGAAGAGGAGTAGTTGGTAAATGAGACGAAGGAACTGGCTGCGATTGGAAAATGGGTATGGTGTTGCACACAAATGAGTCTACCACAGCAGGACTCAAAGGCAAGTCACGTTCAACACGACCTCAAACTGTGTCCTCCACTGCGGAGCGAGATCTCTTGGAAGCTTGGAGTTGTCGAGGAGTAGGTGCGGGACAATTTTTCACAGAATCACAGTCTACCTCCCCTTGAACCAACTCATTAGTGGGTTGTTGGGAAGGTCTTATGTTTATCAACTCCATAGTGTTCCCACTCTCAGCCACTACCATATTCGATAAAGTGAGAGGAAGCTCCAGGGCCTCTCAGTTAAGCTCATGAGAGACATGCCCATTGTCTATCCCAGTGACCCCTGAAGCCTCACGCGTCATACGCATTACAGTGGAGAATTGTAGGGTAAATGGAATTGCAGTCTTTAAGGGTCCTGTCGCCCCTAACTTGCTACGTGTCCTTCTTTCCTTGCCCGCCATGTACTATAGTCCACGCAGTGCAACGTGCTTTGAATGAAAACGTGATTAGCATTGTATGCATGAGGTGGCGGTTCCAATTCAACCGTACCACATCATGCTTTAGTCACGTTACAAAATATACGCTACACTCATCCCGTGCCTCCTTTCTGTATTGTTCCAAGATAACATCTTGTATTCACTCTTAGTATTAGTCAAATCTAATAAAGCAGTCTGATTTAGTATTGTGTGATACATACAAGAAGGTTCTAACTCATAACCAGCAGTTACAGATACCTTATTGCAACCTAGTGGAAGGACAATTGTGTTTGGTGATATCTACAAGACTAGATATATAGTATGTAGTCCAACAACTATTTCAGTTCCTTGATTGTTATACTAGCATTTACTGGCATGCTACAATACAAGTAGTTCAATATCAGAAAAGCACAAGGTCACAACTATGTCTGAGCAAGGAGATGCTCATCTGTCTAGTGGGGTTCACAGAATTTGATGGGAAAAACTGCCTACATACTAGGAGGAGTATAGGCAAATATGCCTGATCATTTAGATTGGGCTTGATCCTGTAGTGCATGAGAAAACAGTGCACAGTTGCAGCTTCATTGTGCAAAGCAAAGTATATGGTAGCATTTGAGGCTGCCCAGGAAGGTATCTGGCTACAGATGGTAATGGATACTTTGAGACAACATACTAACCACATGATGGTAATCCTATGTGACAACAATTTGGCTATAGACTTTTCAGAAGACTGTAAGGGCAACCTCTGAAGGCTATGGCTCAGTCACACAGCTGGCAGAGGGAGATCCAAAGTATATACTAACAATATCATAAGAACTACTCACCTGGCAGAGGGAGATTCAAAGAGAACAAGTCTAGGGATTCTCTATGCCATGTTGGAGGCTTCTGGGGCCTCTGAAGCATGGGAAACAACTGTACAGGACAACAAAACTTTAAAAACTCAAAAATTGCCTAAATAAACAACTGTACCAACAAGGCAAAAAAACTCTGGACTTTGGAAGTCAGAAAGGCAAACTCTGGCTTATGTAAGCAGTCTGGAAGCGATACTAAAGGGCCCACACTTGTCTGAATGATAGCTAAGCAACGAGAGCACCTCAAGGGCTAAGAGTAGTACTGACAGATAGTGTTGAAAGAATAAAAACAGTAAAATGAGAGAATGACAAAAGAAATAAGGGAATGAATGAAAGGAGAGTGAAGGAATAAGGACTGAAAGAAGGAAGAAATGAGGAATCCTCTGACAAAGACCCTCTACTTCATTTTTGGATGAAACATGTCAATACAAAGTACCATTTTCTGCAAAAAATGCTGATAGAATCCTACTCAAGCTAAGCACACTAATAGCAGGCTACAGCAGCATGGCACAGGCTCAGAATACTTTGGCACATGCAATCCAACCTGAGCACACATGATTTACAATTTTAGCTATATCCAATAGCCATACACAGCCAGGAACAGATCTGATTAGTGTTAGCACTGGGAGCAGCTGGAATGACAGATGACAGATGGCATCAATCCATTGGCAAGTATTACACCTAGCCAGTAGCAGTGCTTAGAAATTGGAATAATGGAGTTTCTCTATAACTGACAGCTTGGCATTTCACCTTGGCATCTGACATTGCTTAGCACCTTTTATCAACTTAGGCAGACAGCAAACTTGTTGACTTCTTAGTATATAGTTTAATTCATGGCATCTACCTACATTTTTTCAGTTCACTGTTTTTTGGCAATGCTTAGCCACTTAGCAACAGTAAACTCATTTTTGTTATAAATACTTACCATGTTGTCCATAGTTGAAAAAGAGAATTTTACACTTCTCAGTCTGCTCAGCTCATCTCACAGTTCAAATTTCTTTTGAGCTGACTAACTTAGTCACCAACTGTCTGAATATCTAGTCTGCTTGCCACAGAACATATATAGAATCTATGCATTTTGCATCTATAACAGGCAACTCATAGCTAAGATTTGCTAAGATTTTAGTTTTCTTGCCACTCTCCTTGCTGCACTCACTCAAAACCTTTATATTTTCTCCCTCTTTCTAGGCACACTCCATTGTTGGCACACTCTCTTTACTGCACTCCTTGTATTGACTCTTTTCTTGCTGCACAGCCCACTAATTGATGTGTTCTCTGGGATCTGCTCAGGACTCCTTCACATACTTAGCATGCCCAATGCATATTCTCAGGTTAGTAATCATAAACTATGTCTGCTACTGACCAACTTTTGAGTGTTATCAATGCATTGCATTGAATAAAATCTCACTATAGTATATCAACACAAAAGACAATATTGCCAATATATTTACAAAACTACTACTGGCAGCACAATTCTGCCAATTTCAAGACATCCTGGGCCTATAGGATTCTACATGAGGAGGAGCACACATATGGTGAGGAGGAGTGTTAGAATATCACAGATATCACATCTGTGACACTGTAAGTCTACCTCTGGCCACTTCTTCATATTACATTTTTTGTCTTGCACCCATATATATCCTCTACAATACAAAGTGTACCATCAGTTGATTATACTCAGACTGAGGGTAAGCCCAAATAAATAAACCTAACTGTACCATAGACTATGGACTAACTAGTCTGTGATTACTTAGGTGCTAAGGATCAGATTCTAACACAATCAATATAAATCTATGATTTCCTCGTGCTGCCTCGGCCATCAGGCATGTCATCAATGGCCATCAAGCAGCATCGATCGATGATCGTTGACACATCTCCGACATTGCTTCGGGATTTGTCAGGCTGCCCAAAGATAATGTCGATGGTTGATCCCGCCCCCTTGCCCATCAACAAGCTCACATTCCCCTTCAAATTTCATGGTAAAATCACGGAAAAAGGTGCAATATAAATCTCATTTACCCCTTAGATAGATTTTCAGCTTATACACTAATAAATAGGCCAATACACCATCGGCACCAGGAGCCGGTGAGTGGTCTCAAAGACAAAATTATTGAATAGGACTGTATTATCGAAGGAAGCCTTAAACTAAGGAAATGATGCCCAAACAGGCAGAATAAGTGGTAGCTAAAGGTGTGGTGGTTGCAGTCTATAGGCAGGCATGTTGATGGTGGGGCCTCGGTCAGACCCCAGGCTGATCAGGCGCCTCCACACATATTCATCCAGAGTTCGTCTAAAGTAAGCTGATCACGGCTAATTCGGGCTGATAAGCATTTCAACCATCTTCAATCAACAATCACCATTTGATCAGCCACGCATCAGAATTCTTTCCTAACAATGGCAACGCTCTTGCATGCATCGCGCCTTAGGACCTTTGGAATCCATAACCTGGGTACTGTTGTGATTTCGTTGTGAAATGATATCCATTCACGCTAGGTCCCAGCTGGTCGTAATTACGATTACACAAAGATTTACAGCCCTGACAAACCTGGAGAAGAAGCAAACGAGAATGCGCGCGTGTGGAATGTATATCTTGACGAAGCAGAGAGTCATGATGCGGACATGATCGAAGGTTATCGGAGCATCATTGAAAGTCTCCTTGTTTTTGTGAGTTTTGATGGACATACATCCTCAATGTCTTCCTGATCCAACATAGGCTGCACTCTTCTCGGCAGTAGTCACAGCGTTTGTCGCTCAAACATCCCAAGCGCTCCGACCAGATAACGCGCAGATTGTGGTGTCTCTCCTCATCGAAACCAACCAATTATTGAGAGCCGCCGGAAATGGAACAAGCATAAATGCCGTGCCTGCAGCATCTCTAGGTCCCAAAAGCCGGACGTACACTTCCACAGATGTATGGGTGAATGGACTCTTTTTTACCAGTCTCGCTCTCTCGTTATCGACTGCTCTCCTGTCTGTTCTGGCTAAACAATGGATTCAAGTTTGTTATTCTTTTGCCCTCTTCCAAGTCATCTAACACCAGTGAATAGGCTTATACTGCAACGGTCTCTGGCGACGCCAAAACTCGTGCTTTGATCCGCCAATTCCGCTTTGAGGGATTTGTGAAATGGAAACTCGGCGAAATCATTGAGAGTCTCCCATTAATCCTGCATTGCTCAGTCGCTGTTTTCCTTGTTGGACTAGCTCTCTATGTCTCGCCATTGTCCCGTCCAATATGCGGAATTGTTGCTGCGATCACTGCTCTCACATTTCTCTTCTACTTTGTATCCTCAATGCTCCCCGCATTTTATTTGGCGTGTCCCTACCGCATCCCCTACATGTTCTCTCTAGCTCGACTTCTATTGTTCACTTTTCGTATGACAAGGTGGAACTGCTCACGCCTCTTCTATCTGCTTGTTAAGGAGTTCAATCGCGGGTCTCGACCACCACCATTTCGACCACAAGAGATGCCAAGGCAGCCTTTGAAAATAGCAGAGCACGATGCAGTGTTGGCGCAATCACGTCTCGATGGTCGTCTCGCTCACAACTCCTTGGGCTGGGTTTTCAACCACTCATCTAACCGCTTGGTCAAAGAAATTGTCATTGAGGGTACTTGTGGCTTGCTTGATGCAAGGGATTTCGACGTTCCTCCCAGTAAATATCTTAACCCAAGCTCAGGAAATAGTTATCTTCTCTCTGCAATCAAATATTCTTTATCAAGATTGCCAGACACGTATTCAGCATCTTCCATGGAGGACGATATTGGAAACAACAAATATGGCCGACTTATTGTAAATTTTAGGAAGGCCTTTTATCTTGAGACTCTTCTAGATGAGCCTACTGTTGGCTTCAAGGACTGGCAAGAACAAATAAGGGCTGCACTGTTTCAGGCTTATAGAGCGGCACTCAAAGGCAGGCATCGTGTCCTATCTCGGTGGCTTCTGGATTTGGGCGGTCCCAACCTATTTCAATCTGGCAGTGAATGGAGCGCGAGGTTCTTGATTGAATGCATATATGACGGGGATGCAGAAGACATTCGTGAATTGGCACACCAAGGAATAGACTTTAGTTGTCGTTATTTCGAAGATCGGACCGCTTTGCATTTTGCAGCCGGCATCGGTCATCTGGATGTGGCCATTGCCCTTCTTGAACGAGAGCCAGCTCTGATCTCCGCGGAGACAGGTTACAGATGTACAGCGCTTGACTTTGCCATTGCAAATTCGCATAACTACCACTATCGTACGATCGTGACATACCTTTTGGATCATGGTGCCCAATCGTCAAGTCACGATGAACTCTACAATGCATTGAAACGTTATTCACCCTACGTGGACCCGGAAAAAGTGAAGCTTTTGCTTGACTGTGGATGGAATAGAACAGTGAAGGATGCTGAAGAGGAGACATTGCTTGACATTGCACGCAGCAAAGGTGACGAAACACTTGTTGAATACTTGGAACATTACCAGACTGCCAGGTTCGCCCCACATGGGACGACATCTAATACTACTGTGAACGAAACGACATCATAATCTCTACAATCTAACCATGGGACTAGATTTCATATATTCATATATGCAATCTTTATGCCCAAGTCTGCGACACAGGTACGACAGTACTTGCCAAAGAGAACCAAGGAGGAGGGGGTACCGTCCGAAAATGGGAGAGAGACTTGCAGAGATGCTAAAGAGACGGAGACGTTAACAATGCAACCGCAACAACGCGACGAGAAACGTGCATTGGGAGTAAAATTCGGAAATACTATAATCATGTTTGAGTATTTGAATGAAGCTTACATAGCCAAAGAAAAGGCACGACACGTACTTGGTGCATGAATTTGTTTTGAGTCCGAGATCCCGGAGGGAAGTTTTCTTCAAGGGGCACATTACAATTGAATGTGAACTGTTCATTCAATCTTTAACCTCTCGTGCGAGAACGACCTGATCTACCATGTCCTCATTCCAGCGTCGGAGTCGCTTCCCAAGATTGACAGGGTTATCGTCGCACACCAGATGCCCATACACGAGATGTATGTCGCGTTTTAGAGGTACAGCACACGATTAGCCCGTAGTTGTTCAGGACGCTCGTGCCGATGGGCATGCGTGAAAGCGCGAGCGTGGGAGTTGAGAGAGCACAGGCTGAGGTGTAAAGGGCGTTGGACAGGGCTTGGGAGTTATAGGGCGATGGCGGCCGAAGGAGGCGATGTAATCCCAGCTGATGGTGCATCTGTCGTAGTAGAGAGACAGACTCTCGAAATACAGGACTTATCCCAGTTTTATCGCGAGGCTCTTACCTTCGCGTGACACTACGCGTACGCCCTGCGCTACCTCGTGTGAAAATCCAACAGTCAGATTAATCAAGACATCACTTCTATGTATGAAATCTTCATCATTACAAGTTCAACACAGGGGGTACTTTGCTTGAACCATAAGGCATGATGCACGAATTACTGCTGTTGTCCCTTCAACCTCCACAGCTTCTTCCCAAATCATAGTTACGAGTGATGTGTCAAACTAATATTGTTCCACGATAAATGATACTCTAAAACTGATCACGGTTGCACATGCACTACTATTAATTAAGCTATCTAAGATTTTTTTTCTCGCACATCAAATGTGGTTTCATGGAGAGTATCTGGCATCTAGCCATTGGAACTTTGGAAATTGCGGAACCAGGGATGCACTGAGAAGCGTTGCAGGTTCCCGCCTGAGTACAACTTAGTCCAAAGAGTTCTCAAGGCGCGAAACAGGATGCTTACTGTCGGCGCTTTCGTCATGAAGACTTTGATGAACTCCCGCTGATCGTCATTTTTGCCACTTGTCCATCGGCGTCCTGGATTTCAACCTCGATATCCTGGCATATATCCCCGACTTCTTCCTCAGCGACAAATTTTTCTTTTTCGGGATCCTCTGCATCTAGATTCATCATTTTCACGAGCCAAGTCGCACCCTCATCCCACTCTGCAAGCTCTGCTTCTCCCAGCGGCGTATGTCCCGCTTTGTTTTTGATGTCGATGAGGTCTATACCGGGACCGCCAGGATACTCAACGAGCTTTTGGACTACGGCAAGATGCTTGTTAAGTGCCGCCCAGTGGAGAGGGGTTGATTTCGCATTGTTTTGAGCGGCTAACAGGGACGATGGAACCAAAGGAAGTATGTATTCAAGTAGATCTGTGAGAGACTATTAGAAATCAGATTTACCTTGGATCAGATATCAAGAAATGAACAAGGAGAATGATTACCTAGATGGCCATTTCCACAAACCATATGAAGGATGGTGTTCTCGTTCTCGTCACGAATCGTGGCTAGAAGCTCGGTTCCATATTCGTCGACATATTTGCGAACATCGTCGAGGTCACCGTATCTGGCTGCGAGGAGGACATCGTCGTTGTCTTCGGCTGAGGGTGCCATCGTTGTCCACCAAGATCTCCCCTTGTCCTCACGTGACCTCATATATCAAAGATCAACGTTTCAACGTTTCAACCGCCATGCGGAACTTGAGATCTGCCCTCATCATGCTATTAGGAATATGTCAAGGGTTTAAAGTCATGCACTCCTGACAACCTCCGCATGATACTTGCAGCGTAATCGTTGCCCAGATGAGATGCTCTGCTTCAGGCGCCCGGAGGTCAGGATAATCCGAGCCTTAAACACATAGATCATTATCGCATGCCGTGCCTCCAGCTTTGAAACATCTTCCGAACTCGCGTTATTCACACTGAAGTATGTTCAACAGGATCTTTACTCTCACGCCTCAGTTGCGTCTGAAGATCTGAAGTCCCGCTGAACATTGCCGAACGTTGCATCGAATGATTGGAATTGTTGTGTCATGTGAAGGTCTTTGATATATATGGTGCAACACGTCTCCTTGCCAAGGTAACGAGCTCCAAAACTGCTAATCTAATACCATACTTATAGAGTTCAGCTGCTACGAATTCGAACTCAACAATCCTCCCCAAGGTTGTCTGCCTAAGTCTTCGCTCTCCATGTCTCATCTCACCCCTGCAAGTCTCTTAGTATGGTCTATCTTAATGCCCTTGGTAAGTTTCTGATCCTTTGGTGTAGACCTGACGGCTGACGAAAACTCGGTACAGTTAGGGATGTTCTTCTGTTTTCATCTGTGGTCATTCGACAGATTCAGGTGCTTCAGGTAAGTAGGGCTCCGGTAAGGCTACAGCATCTTTCCGAGACATTTCTCGTTATAGATTGAATCAAACCATTGGAACCTTCAAAAGAGTCATGACGGTGCGCCCAGCTAAGGCAATCGTTGGGGGATTGAGAAAATACTGACTCTATCCCGTCATTGCTAGTACTCATATCTATTGTCAGTTCCGTTAATAGCGTTGTACCCAATCGGTCTTTCAGCCATTAAGTACCATGAAGGCTTTATCGATCTTCCTCCCTACGGAAGTAAGGCAATCTTCTATTTACACTGGCCGCTTATTTCATGCATAACATTCAGTCATTCCCAAACCCATCGAGTTGTGGAGCCCTCGTTCTCAAAATTTCAACTTCCCTTTGATTCTGTGTCTCTCTATCGGATGGAGCTTGGAGATGTAAGTGGCGATTTGCTTTTCACACATGTTGAAATCTTCATGGGCGATGTCCACAGGGTCACTCATTTGGAAGGTATGAGCGTTTAATAATACTTATAGATTGTCCGTCTGATACGTCATTTGTTTCCCCTTAGAGCTGTGCTTTTGGCTATTCCTTCTCAACGCATGCTCCAGAGCTCAGCAAAATTGGTTTCATAGCCTCTACTTCAAGACATGGGTCGCCGGCTCAATTCTCGCCATCGCATACATGCCCATCATCACTATTCTCACTCGCTCCGATCCACTCAAAGTTAGTTGTTGACATGTGTTATATGATGGACCACACTGATGGGGAGGCATATGGTATTAGTCTGAAGCATGTACATTTTTGGCAGGAAGCCTAGGTAGCTTATCGCTGACACTTTGGTTCACGCCCATTTTGTGAGTCCATGATCTTCTGACAAGGATCAGAACACTGATGAGCGTTTTGCATTGAATTTATCAAGGTTTATGTTCCCGAGCTTTCTTGATAACTTGGTATCTAGTTTGACGTTATCAGAATGATCTGATAGTGACACCTTCTTCAGCGTGTACAAGGCGTCGACAAGAATGTAATTGTGCGCCTGACCAAGTCCTCCGAAATGAACGTATGCCATTTGTTGTGAGGCACTGAACAATGAACATTGATTCTAACGTTCACGACAGGTCATTCGTGTTTTCTTCCGTTTCCTGTTCACGATTCCCTTGTTGATCCTCGGTGTTGATGGTATGCGGCCACATCATCATATCAACGAAAGCATGTTTTGGACAGGTGGGTAGATTATAGATACTCATGGAATAATGCTGGTTCTAATCAACATCTAGATTTTTTTGTGATGCTAGCAGGCTTCGGTTGCTCTATTTCTTCTTCGATTACTGTTGTGGTGTGTTATCCCGACCTTGTCATAGGATCATTTAGTTACTGCCGCACATTAAAGATTTTCTTCCCTCGCTCTATCGAAGGCGAAATTGCAGCTCGTGAAGACCGTAAACGCAATAAATCAAGACACGGTGACTCGTACAGGGCCAGCTGGTACGAGCCACGTAATGAGTCTACATCTATAAACGCAACGCAACAATCAACGCGCACTTTCAATTATGGAACTCCAGTGCTGAGCCCCAGGACCATGTCCGAGCTCGGGATTGACAATAAAGCTGGCTACATCGATTCATCTGCTGTTCGTGTCATGCATGAGCCCGACCGGACAGGATCGACGGATAAGTCTTGGGGGGATGAGCAAGAAACTCTCGCGAGCCTCCCACCATTGAAGCCGAACAGGAAGAAAGGTGATGATGTCGAATTAGGCACTAATGACCAGATCACAAGATCAAACATGGCGAGACCTAATCCCTACACTTCCAACGTGAACCATCTGGTGCACAACTTCACATCTCCAATTGGTTCGTTGGCCTTGTTCAATCTTAAGCCAATTTTAACCTGAAACCTTGTGCTTGTAGACCTTGTATACAGTGATAATCAATCAGAACGTGCATGGTTGTCTTTCACCAGATCATGATACCCACACATCCTCATCCTACTTTTTGTTCGAATCATTTTTGCTCGATCCTCCTTGTACAGCTCGCATCAACGTCTAGATATGAATAACCAATCTACCCACTCGAGCAGTATGTCTGTTTCGAGTTATCTCTCCATAGATAGTATACCCGCCTTCAGGCTTTTATGATCATACACACCCGATTCGTGACTTAAAACGTCCCAAATAAACATTGTTCTGCCAGAGTCGATATTCGGATGCAGCTTGTTCATTTAAGTATGTTCCATCGCGATCCCCTTTTTTCATCCTCCGATTATGCGAATCTTCCATTTACCTGGCGAACTATTTTTAGTCAGTTTACGAATCAGGCCTTGATAATCAACCATCACTTCTCCTTCTCATACTTTCAGTCATGTTGTTAATGAGGTATCGGACCGAATTATTATCATTCTACGCTATCTCTGGTCGTTTGGACTTGCCTTGCAGATGAGCTCGCTGCGATGGTTCGAATTAGACATACTTGAGGAAAGCTCGGGGAGCGACATCCATCTATTCATCATCTCATCCCAGACGGTAAAGGTTTGGTTTCTTACTGTTCATGGGAAGCCATTTAATTAAGGAGGTGAACCCGTTACAATAGAGTCCACCGGGAAGTGGGAGAAGGTCGGCAAGGCTAACCTTATGTCTGCCATACCCCATCCTCCAAGATTAACGGTCGCGCAGGACTTCCGCCGACGTTTCCTTCATAGTACCATGCCGGATGCTTAACTTCTGGCTCGCAAAATGCTCTGACGATGAGACGTCCAAGTCACTACTGGTCGGTCACTGTCGGCAATCGGTCACCAAACTCTGGTAACCATTTAAGCCGCTCAACGTGATTGCCGATCTCACATCAAATGGATTGTCATGTGAGGGGGGAAGGGGGTTTAAGTACATACTTGTCGTACTTGTCCCCCCCGAGCAACTCCTTTTCGCAGATAATCAAGGCAGGATCCGGTGACTTTGCGCTCGCTGGTTTGTACTTATACCTTCCACTACAAGGTTGTCTGCCCAGGTCGTTGCTCGTCATGTCTCATCTCTCCCCTGCAAGTCTCTTGGTGTGGGCCATTCTTTCGACTTTGGTACGCCTCTTATCTCTTGTAGAATATCTCTGAAAGCTGATGAAAAGCCCGTATAGGTGGGGACGTTTCTCATTTTCCATTTGTGGTCATTTGATAGATTCAAGTGCCTCAGGTCAGTAAAGATGGCAGTGGGTACAAGGTATATGTTATAATCTGTTCTTGTAGATGGAATAAATCTTCTGGAACGTTCAAAAGAGTCATGACGGTGCGCCCGTTTACCATGTTGAAGGTCGACAAAGTACTCAATATACGTCGCCACTGCCAGTACACATATCTGTTCACGGTACCCTTAATAGCAACCTACGCCATTGGTTTCACGAGCATTAAGTATTACGAAGGCTTTGTTGCTCTTCCAGACTATGGAAGTAGGGAAGTCTCATGTCAACGCCGATGGCAAAGCTAATTCACTACACCCAGTTGTTCCCAAACCTATTGAATTATGGACTCCCCTCAGTCGAAAATTTAATCTCCCCTTAATGCTGTGTCTCTCTGTAGGATGGAGCCTGGAGATGTAAGTATAAAATTGCTTTCCACGCAAACATCCGTCATTGAATTGTTTGTGTCGATGCCCAAAGGGTCACTCATTTGGAAGGTATGAGCGTTTAAAAGTGTGATCGGCCGTCCAGCTGACTGATATGTCATCTTCGCACGCAGAGCTGTGCTTTTGGCTGTACCTCGTCAACTCCGGAACTTCTCAGCGAGATTGGTTTAACAGCCTTTACTTCAAGTCCTGGGTCCTGGGTTCAATTGTCGCTCTGACATACATGCCACTTATCACCGTCCTTACACGGTCCGACCCTGTCAGAGTTAGTTAGTCGTGTGACCACATGATATGTCGCGCTGATCAAGGTGTACGTCATACAGTCTGAAGCGTATACATTTTTGGCAGGAAGCTTGGGTAGTATCTCGCTGACACTTTGGTTTACGCCTATTTTGTGAGTTTGATTATTGCTTCCTTGGTGAGAATCACAACACTGATTTTATTGCATAGGTTCACGTTCCCAAGCTTCCTCCATAGCCTGGTATGTCATAATTTCAGCTCCGACGAGGCTGAGCTGACCTTCACGCCTCCAGCGAAGAGAAGGCGTCGACACGAATACAATTGTGCGCCTGACCAAATTTTCTGAATTGAATGTATGTTGTTCGTAGACACCTCGTGGACGTTGAACGTTGATTGATCATCTTATGGTAGACGATTCGAATTTTCTTCCGCTTCCTATTCACCGTGCCCCTTTTGGTTCTTAGTGTTGATGGGATACGGCCACATCATCACATCAATGAAAAAATATTTTGGACCGGTGAGCTTTTCCTAACCAGCTATCGTTGGTATAATTGTCATTTCTCATGTAACATTTAGATTTCCTCATCATGATATCAGGGCTTGGCTGTTCAATTTCCTCGGCACTTACTCTTGTTGTATGTCCTGAATGATCTCTCAACACAATATCAATCTGCTTACCTACGCACATCCAAGATCTTCTTCCCTCGTTCCATCGAAGGCGAGATTGCAGCACGTGATGAGCGCAGACTTAGCAAATCTAGCAAGACAAATGGCGCGTATGAAGCAAGCTTGGATGAATCACGTAACGAACTCACGCCCGCGAACGTGACACAGCATTCAACGCCCACTTTTGATTATGCAATTCCCGCGCCCGGCTCCAGGTCGCTCCTCCTTACTTCGCCGCTTCGACAGAATACCAAGCTTGAAATGGACAGTGTACCTGACAGTTACCCTTCACCCGCCCTTCGTGCCATGCGCGGATCTCGTCGGACAGGGTCGACGGACAAGTACCGGGCGGATGATGAGCAGAATACTAGTCTGCCACCTTTGAGACCGAACAGGAGAAGGGGAGATGATATCGAGCTAGGAGGCGTCGAGCAAGTGAGAGAGTCAAGCATGGCTATACGCACTACAAATGTGAACCATATGGTGCATAATTTCACATCATCAATTGGTTGGTTTCCTCATCCGTTTTCTACCGCTTATTTGAACTGACTCCTCGGCCCTGTAGACGTTAAGTATAGCGCCCAGAACTCAGGACGTTGGCTAACCTTTACTACATCGTGATTCCCAATAATTGTTATTATTCTATTGAAGTTTTTCGACATTGTCCCCTTTTTTCGGAGAACACCGAGTATGGTCCTAAAGGTAGAGAATGTTTCTTCTACAGTCGCTATACCTAGCATGTAATAGTAGTAGTTCAAAGTGCAACTCAAGAGCTCAGACGAGCGCTGTCTTCGAGGTGCCCCCCTTATCACTGTTGATTGATCTTTACCGCATCTTATCAGGCCACAGAAGGACGACCGGCCGTACGAGCATTATACCTCGCGTTATACAAAACTTCATGACACGCATCTAATAGTCACCACCATTGCTTATTACTCACAGTACCACTATATTCAGCCATGCTATTCGTTGGGTACAAGGTGAGGCTGCTCTTGAGAAGCCAGGCCTGTTGTTGAGTGTCTCTGGGCACTTCAAATTGGATAGAGATCCCACGACGACGATTCAAGTAAGGAAATATGCACCGAAGGAAACTTACGCCCAGACGTTCCTCCATCTCATTCTGAATGGGGAAAATCGGTTCCTGTTGTAAGTCGTTATATTCGTGAAAGACGACTGTCCAAACCTCATTGCCATCCCAGAGCTCTGATAGCAAGGGAGGACTTGAAAAGACTACATTCAGGAAAGTCTACCAAAAAATGATAAGGTATGATCAAAATGAGAGGTCACAAAAAATTAAAAAGATCATGATTGGCTTCTGGCTAGAACCACCGAACACGCCGTCCGCATCCAAATCGAGCTCGACGAGGCGAGGGAAGAACTATCTCGTTGGAAGCGCACCCAGTCTTCGAAGATTTATGCGCACACAGGTCCTACAACCCGACGACTCCTTGATACACAACGCAAAACATATGCCCAAACCGTCTTCAACCTCGAAAAACAACTAACACGCGCATTAAATGACCTCTCAGAGCTTTCCTGTAGACAAAAATTTGGAGCCCTCGTATCAGGTGAATCAGACAAGAACGAGTTCGAGTCATACATAGATGAGCTGAGCCAGTGGATCGAGTCGTTATACCACTTAGTTCCACAGCCCCGCTCTTCGGGTACAGAGGACCCATCAATGTGGACGTGGAATCAGATCGAGGCGTCTTTTGTGGTTTTGAATGATCTCTGCGGAAAATTTGCGGAACTCTCGCTGTATCAGCTGTACGCTAACGTCGATTCTGAGAAGGATGATACCATGATGAGAGAGTCAGCTAACATGAAAAGGGGAAAGGAAGCAGTGATTCCTTTCTTACATGATGAAAGAGCGAAGCTTCGACAGCAGATCGCAGAAGAAGGAGAGGAACTAGTCCAGCTGCAGGCGAAGCTCCAGCATCTGGAAAATCTCCATTCTCAGGTGGTAATGATCCCAATGGTCTCTCCATAATTCACCGCTCATTCTCTGTCCAAATACAGATGCAAAAGAGACTGAATACATACACTCAATGGGCTGAAGAAGATGCCGCCAAGATCCAAATGCTCTCAAAAGGCGTCGAGCTCCTTTACATGCTCCCAAATCCAGCGATCCAGCCTCCAAGCGATGTACTCGAGACCACATCAGAGTTTGTAGCCGACGAGTCAAAGAAAATAGCTGCTGAATATTTCGGCAAACTTGTCGCATTATGTCTCCAAAGCCACGATACCCTTCGAAAGGACCTTGATGGCAGAATGTTACAGTCAGTGAGACAGCTCACTCAGGGAATATACAAGCATGCTGTAGATGTGGAAGCGAGGGACAGTGGGCAGAGGTGATAATGAAAAGTATTGAAAAGGTGGCTAGAGAGACACAGATAAATCATCCTGCACCATTTCACATGATTTTGGATCTCGTTCAAGATTGGAGTGATCGAGTTCGCGACTGTTCCGGGCGTGACCGAAATTAGATACCTAGCGTAGCCATAATCCTACAACAATACATCTTCACGAAAGGTATATCTCAATATTCTAATCTTTCCTGACACGGTGTCCATATGGTGGGCGAGAGACTCTCTGCGTGAAAGGTATTTCCCCAGAATAGGGGTTACGTCGGGGAGAATACATTCAGGCAGAAAGAACTGGGATACATCTGCGAGTCAGTGCTGAGGAACTGACCCCCAAATGTGTGGACAAAATGTCATGGTCAGAAAAAACATTGAAATGGAAGTTAACATCAAGAGGAGTGGGTGGGTGGGCGAGTAAAAACTACTAGAAGAACAATAATATACGTTTTGTATCACAAAAGTTCTGCTAACGAATTCTGTTCGAGCGACTAGTTGGAGGGAGAGAATCAAACAGCTTGCGGTCACGCTAAGGTCACACGTCAAAATACACCCCTCCGGCATGACGTGCCTCCATTTGGAGAGGTGCTACAGCTTGCGGTCACGCTAAGGTCACACGTCAAAATACACCCCTCCGGCATGACGTGCCTCCATTTGGAGAGGTGCTATTTCGCGACTGTTCCGGGCGTGACCGAAATTAGATACCTAGCGTAGCCATAATCCTACAACAATACATCTTCACGAAAGGTATATCTCAATATTCTAATCTTTCCTGACACGGTGTCCATATGGTGGGCGAGAGACTCTCTGCGTGAAAGGTATTTCCCCAGAATAGGGGTTACGTCGGGGAGAATACATTCAGGCAGAAAGAACTGGGATACATCTGCGAGTCAGTGCTGAGGAACTGACCCCAACCCCGAGAGACGAAGGAAGCTCAGAACGCAGTAGATGAATCCCCCGCCGAAGTCTAACGCCTTTCCAAATATGACATCACTGGACCAAGTAGTTCGACATAAATCGGAGCTATCAACTGGAGGTTACGCCAATACCTCAGAAACGCATCTGACGTCCAGCGGCCCATTGCTTTTACGACATCCGGTGGCACTCCCTTCAACAACAAGGCCGTAGTACCTCCGATGCGAAAACAGTGACCACTAATGGTAGGCAAAGAGTGACGCTCAAGAATAGGATTGATCACCAGTAGCAATTTTCTAGTAGTCAGAGCAATGAATCTTCCTTTGTCATTGAAGTAGCAACAGATGGGAGCCTGCGAAGAGACTTTGTTGACACGAGAGTGATTAGCGAGTGCACTGATAGGATCGCACTCGTTCGATTGACGAGTGATCACCACTGTTTCACCTTTACGACCCGCCTTTTTAGTCCAAGGCAAAAACAGAGATCTTGTACCAGTGTCATTCGGAAGTCCAAAATTGCCCCACGCCGGCACTGCAGAGCCATCAAAATCACGTTCTCAAGGAGGGAGAAACTCTCCCAAACGGATCTGTCCCCAGAACGCTGTAGTGATGACCGCCCAGACACAAGCGTCGCGTGGCTTCGATAAATCAAGACTAGTCTTAATGACATGCAACATGTCTAAGGTCGCAGGCGGTCGTTCCTTCTGAAAGGATGAATCTGGCCGAAGGTTTTCCGCACCCTTGACAGTATGTTTCAATCTTATAGAGTCTTGCCATGGAAGGCCATGTTGTATGTGAAAATAGCGCAGGCCCGAGAGCTTGTTTGAAACAGTGCGTCCCGCTAACGTCCCTGCCATAGATGCCGCATAGAAACACAGCAAGTCTTCCGTAGCTGGCCAAATTGAAGTGGACGGGACCTCGTGCAATTTGCAGAATTTCAGGAAATCCGCGACAGCTGATGAGTACCTCTTCGTTGTCGACGGTGCCCAAGAGTGAGCGATAACGTTATCCACCATCGCCTTTTGCGAAATGGCCTGCGGATTGCTACCGGCGTGTGGAATATCTTGATCTATTGTCGGAAGACCTTCTTCTACAGAATGAGAAGCCATTCGCCGAGAGGAAGGCCCAGAAGGACTTCTGTGATAGGGGTGGAAACGGGTATCATGTTTCCGCAACGAGCCAGAAGACTTATTACGCGGAGAATCCTTTTCTTCCCCTGGTATCAAGCACAGATAGATGGGCATAGTGTTTGTGGGAGGTGAAGAACGTTGTTCAATTGAGACCCGCCGTCCAAGAGGGAAGTTGACAAATGAACTTGCTAAATACAGCCAAACGTGATCGTTGCGATGCACAGCCTGTTCTAATTCGCCGTGACATGTTTAAGTCGAAACAAATACACATGAATAATTGGAGCTGCTGAAAACACACAGACAATGAGAGGAAGACGTATCAAAGAATAATCTACAAGTTGAGAATGACGTATCAAAGAATTAATCTACAAGTTGGGAATGTTTAACCGCCGCATGTACCAACGACGCCAAATAAGGAGGAATGCGTGGTGGAAAAGGATACAACAAGCGTCGGGAAGGAAACAATCCACGAGAAGGACCGTCTGCCTTGTTTTCTGCAGAGGACACCCAAGATATAGACAGCCAGATCGAACTCGATTGGAAAGTGTCGACAATACGTCGAAGGATCGCATTTTGCTGCAGACTCCTTGACCTGCCCGCCGCCAAAGCTCCTACGACACCAGCATTATCCGACCTTATCACGATGTGGCAATCTTTGTGACCAGCAGTCACGAGAGCCCTCAAAGACAGATCAATGGCGACCATTTCCGCCCAACCAATGTCACGACCGTCTGAATTCCATCCCTGCCGTAATTCCCATGCAAGCCACTTATTCCCCACAACAAGACCAATGCCCCACAAAGTAGAAGCGTCAACATAGACCTCCAGATTTATTGGCTCCGGAGGCAGAGCTATATGCGAGCCACACCAATGATTTTCCAAGGTATCACGCCACCAAACAATATCCTCCATCACCGCCTCCGAAGGGAAAAAGGACAAAAACCTGCTACTGCCAAGTGGAAATCGAGCGCGGAAAGCGAAAAGAGATGGGAGGCGACAGCGTCCAACAGGTAGAACCAAACAAACATGATTTAACGTGCCAATAAGCGATTCAGTCATCTTCAGAGAAACTTTGGAAGTTCGAGACCATTCATTTAACTTTGCGAGATATTTATACCGTTTCTTCTCTGGGAGCTCGACTGTCTTGGCGTCGAGTGACCAAGAGAACCCAATGTACGTGAAATTTGAAGCAAAAGGCGAATATTTGTCCTTCGACCATGGCCAGCCAAGATCTAGCGCAACGCGTCGAATGAGACATTCGTCATAAGAAAATGTGAGACCCGAATTTTGCAGTAACGGATAGCGGAAAAAAATAAAGTCGTCCACCCACTTAAGCACGTCGTCGACCCCATGATGGCGGTATATAGCCACAATTGCGTCAGCAACATGGCCAAATATGCCTGGAGCAGAGGCCACTCCGAAGTTCAAGCGGAAATCAAAGTGGATGTTGCCGTCAATGGATACAGCTAATTTCAGCCAATCTTGAGGGCGAGTAGGAATGTTTCGAAAAGCTGAGTCGACATCAAAAACAGCAACTTCAGAACCAGGAGGCGCTTTCGCGACGAGCAACCAACAAGCCGCGAATGTCCCCCAGTCGCAAGGAAAGTTATCGGAATTGATAAAGGAATTTACAGACGGAATGTTTGAATCATTGCGAGGGAAGGACAAATCTAAGGTGACCCGCAGTTTACCTGTGGAACCACAAATGACGTTTAAGGGGGCCGTGCGGAAAGGACCGAACAAATCTTCAACAAGAGCCGGATCAAAGCCAGGTGAAACCCTGCCCAGAGCCACCTCTGAGCAGTATTTGGAAATAATGAAATCATGAGCCTCAGCAGTGCGATAATGATTACGAGGGCAATAAGAATGTGCAAGGACCAGAGAATCTATACCAACATCAAAACCTTCGCGAAGGCCTTTCGGCACCTCCGCAAAAAGATCCAGCACCTGCGCCGCTGCCAAGGCAAGTTGCCATCGATCAGCTCTCAACGGTGTGGAAACAGGGAAGATGTGGTCAAGCCGAACAGGCCTGCGCTCCATGGCCAGGATTCCCGCACAAGGAGCAAAGATGGGCATGCGCGCACTTGGCACCGCGGTCACATGAGGAGAAACCGTTGAAAGCGAAGCAAATGGAGCCCCCGGTAGGAGCTCGGTAGGAACGCCCGTCTCGCCGGAGAAACCGAGGAACGGCACGGCAAGAGGAGAGTTTGTGATCAAGGGAGCCACAAGACAGGCATTTATAACGGGCCGAAGAGTCGCGAGACTTTGAAGACGACGATTTGCTACGAGCAAGAAAGGATTCCATTTCTGCCAACCTGCCATCCAAGGTTTTGACCCTACTTGCATGTTGCGTGGCAACACATTCCTGCCAAATATCAATCTGAAACGTGTCCATCCGAAAGGAATGCGACTCTCGCAAATATAACGCTCGCAAACGCTGGTCGTAGTCGAGAATCAAACCGAAATCCAAGCGAGCATTTGGACGAGATTTTAAGCGCCTAAAATGAGCACCAAACGAATCTGCAATGGCATTGGCAACACGACCGCCGGAACCCTCATCTGAACCAGCACGCAGATGCACACGCATAGCTCCAACAAGATTGTCAGAAGCCGCAGACCACTCGTCAAAAGAGAGCTTCGATTCGTGCGAAGTATCGAAAGAAGCATTCGGGAGCCGTAGCTTGCCGTTTGAAATAACGAAGGAAGACTCTGGAGGCGGGGGTTCACGAGCTGCCCGCCTACACGCTTCATCTGTCAACAAATCGAGGGGAATATACTCAAACATCCCCTGTTCCAATGCTTTTACCACTTTATGCGGGTAAACCTTATCCGCCGAAGATAACATACGGCCAACATCAGGCGGTAGGCCATGCAGCATGCGAGGTGGAACGACAGGAGCTGGAGAATCCTGAGGAGCACGAAAGCCAGAGTTCGCAACAAGAATCCCAGGTGCCCGCCGGCCGGGCAACGCACTCTCTCCGGGTGCTGGAATAGCACTTCCCAACGCATTTGCGGCAACAGAAGCAGGGCCTAGATTGCCCCCCATGGGCGCACCGACTGGCGCCTCCGAAACATTCGATATGCGGTCATGAACCGTGTGTAAGTGGTCCAACAAAACTGCACAATAACCTCGTCAGCAGACAAGACACACACAGGAGAAACAAAAGAACGAAGAGACTCGTGAAACAGGCTCGTTTCGCACAGCAAAAGAACAGTGCGCATCACACACAGCGCTGAGACGGACAAGATAAAACACAAACCACAAAAGACGCATACACGAACGGACTAATAGCAAAAATCCACTCAACGCAACACCAAAAACACAAGCAGAAATCGGCTTAACGCTCAAACTCACGCCAAGTGAAGGACCGAATGGCCCCACAAAAGGAAAACCAAAAAACAGGAAAATGTTATAAAACAGAACGTACCCCTGCGGTCAAGGTCAACGCCATGAGCACGAAAAAGTTGCAACAAGCCGGAATCCGTGAGCGTGATAATTCTCTGCTCGTCCGAATCGGCAGCCTGCGGCCTTTCTACCCCAGGGGAAGGCCTTCGATAAACCCCGTCCACCCCTGCAAGATCATCACGCGGAGAAGCCACACGAGTGCGAGGAGCGGGCCCCGGAGTGCGGACAGCACTATTCTCCGCAAAAACAGGCAAGGACTCACGCATATATGCGTCTGCAGTGGAAGGCGATACAATAATTTCCACGTCGTCATCATCCTCTCGCGACAAACGCCGCTTCGGCCGCTTTGAGGGAGGGACGGAAGAACCAGGTACGGGGGTAAGCGATCTCTCCCTCCGAGAGCCAATTCCCGTGTCCGCGGTAGCAACGATGGCCTCGCCCTCAACGGCTTCTGAAACCTCCGCACAATTAGGGACAGTGGCCGATTCGGGAAGTGAAAGAACGGCCGAGTCTTCGCGCGGGAAGACCGAAGACGGACGGAGAGTACGCGCAGCCAGGGCAGCGGCAGCCTTCCCGCCGCGCACTCGCGAACCAGATGGACCCGACATAGAACAAAACGGTGCGAGAAAAGAAAGGAACAAAAGACAGAGCAGAATTCAGCTAAGGCAGAACAAACTGAACCAGGTAGGAGTAACAACGAATAGCGAGTAACGAGTAAAAACTACTAGAAGAACAATAATATACGTTTTGTATCACAAAAGTTCTGCTAACGAATTCTGTTCGAGCGACTAGTTGGAGGGAGAGAATCAAACAGCTTGCGGTCACGCTAAGGTCACACGTCAAAATACACCCCTCCGGCATGACGTGCCTCCATTTGGAGAGGTGCTAGAGTTTTTGGTGATGTGTACAATATTGTAATTGTAGCATATACAAAAGCGCTCAGAATTAATAACAAAATACTGTGGTAAAGAATCGAGAGACATGCATCAGACCAGAATGTGCATCAAAGAATCCAATCATTCGAAAATCCAAGTTCATGCGTATAGAAAATAGAAATCAGTAGCCCCAGCTATTCCGTCCCGAATGCATAGCAGGTGAAGGAACAATCCAAGTGCATTGCCGAGTATGATTAATAGTGGAACCTAGATCCTGCGCAGGGAGTGGGCTGAGCGGAAGACGTGTACTCCAGGCCATCAAACAGGGTTCAGTCAAAGCAATAAGTGTAGATGGCGAGACCGGTCGGATTGGTCGAAAGACAGCTTTCGATGGCATAGGCTGAGATTCTGTTGCTGATCGGACATAGTCGCGTTTAGTTGGCATCTCCTCGTCTTGCACCTAGGTTAATCAATGACAAGTTAGCTGTTCTGTCACCGTAGTAAGAGGAACGAACTTGAAAGACAGGATCAGGTAACTGGACATGATCTCTTTCTAGCTTCTCCGCCAAAGTCAGCGAGTGAGAGAGAGTTTCTACAGATCAAATGCTTGAGTGAGGAAAGTATCACAGATTTCGGTATTCCGTTGACCGTTCTGCAAAGAGTATGCACCTTTTGGACCTGAAATCATACTCTCTAGGACCTCGCTGCTACGAGCAGAGTAGGGCAGGGGAACAGGCGTGGCAATGGGAATCGGAGAATCTGGCGACGACGAAAACCGTTCACTCTCTTTTAAGCTTTCACCAAGATCACCAAGGTAACCAAGGAAGCTTGAGCAATACTGGGTGAAGAATTTGAGATTTTCTACGTCTTCGTCTAAGAAAGAGGCTAAAGCTGCAGTCGCGTCGATATCCTGAGAACTGTCGAGTCCAGCGAACCAAGAGTCTTCAGGTATTATATTGAGGTCGAATAGATGTCCATTATGATCATCGAGAGCTGCATTTTCTTCCCTTAAGCTTGGGTGCATATTTGCAGAGCGAGGTTTCATTCCACAATTAAGGTTCGTTCGGGAAAATCCTTGTCGGATCAGGCTGACAAACGTGCGTGGCAGGAATCGGCGGTAGCCCCATTCTAACTTGTTCCAAAAATGAAAGGAATCGCTGCCTGATAATCCCCACGTCTCTGGAACCTGCTATGATTGACATGGCAATTAATCCTATACTTATGAACCAGGAAACTTTAAAGTAGGAGGACTGTCTATTCTTCGATTTGAAACAGAAAAGACCTGATATTTGCACCGGGCATGAAGTTGTACTCCTTATCAACTTTCGTCGTGTTGTCTGCGGGAAAGCTGAATATTCAGGTAACGGTGACGAACTGAATTGTAGGATGCACGATTGTGGATGGTTGACACTAATGCACATATTCCCCGTAGCTACCATAATATGGTTTGTCATAATTCTTACAATTCCGAGTCTTCTGCTTTTTCTTCTTTCGTGTCCTCCATTCGATGCCCAGCTAAGTGATTGGTAAACCATCATCGATTAGCAATCATCATTTGATATCTTGGAAGAACGGCCACGTATCACCCATTCTTTCCTACTCACAATGGCAAACCTCTTGCATGCATCGCGCCTTAGGACCTACTTAGGTACTGTTGTAATTTTGTTGTGAAACGATATCTATTCACCCCATATCCCCCAGGTGGTCGTAATTGCGATTACACAGAGATGTACAGCCCTGACAAACTCGGAGAAGAAGCGAAAGAGAATGCCCGGGTGTGGTATGTATACCTTGACGAAGCAGGGAGTCATGACGCGGACATGATTGAAGGCTTTCAGAGCATCATTGAAAGTCTCCTTGTTTTTGTGGGTATTAATGGATACACATTCCTAAATGTCTTCCTAATTCCAAGACAGGCTGCACTCTTCTCGGCAGTCGTAACTACGTTTGTCGCTCAAACATCTCAAGTGCTCCAACCAGACAACGCGCAGATTATGGTGTCTCTCCTCGTCGAAACCAACCAATTATTGAGAGCCGCCGGAAATAGATCGAGCATCAATGCCGTGCCTGCAGCATCTCTAGGTCCCGAAAGCCGGACGTACACTTCCACAGATGAATGGGTGAATGGACTCTTTTTCACCAGTCTCGCTCTCTCGTTATCAACTGCCCTCTTGTCTGTTCTAGCTAAACAATGGATCCAAGTCTGTTATTCTTTTGCTGTCTTCTATGTCGTCTAACACCAGTGAACAGGCTTATACCGCGACAGTTTCTGGTGATGCCAAAACCCGCGCCTTCATCCGTCAATTCCGCTTTGAGGGACTTGTGAAATGGAGACTCGGCAAAATCATTGAGAGCCTCCCATTAATCCTACACTGCTCAGTCGCCGTTTTCCTTGTCGGACTAGCTCTCTATGTCTCGCAATTGTCCCGTCCAATATGTGGAATCGTTGCTGCGATCACTTCTCTCACATTTCTCTTCTACTTCGCATCCTCGATGCTCCCCGCATTTCATATGGCCTGTCCCTACCGCATCCCCTTCATATTCACTCTATCTCAGCTTATACTCTTTGCTTTTTATAAGACAAGGAGGAATTGCTCGCGTCTCTGGTTTATGCTCACTAACACCAAGGCCTATCGCAAATCTCGACCATTTCCGCCGAGAAGACCACGGATGTCAAGACAGCCTTTGAAAGTAGCAGAGCACGATACAGTGTTGTATGAAACATATTCTGATCGGCGTCTCGCTCACAGTTCATTGGGCTGGGTTTTTAACCACTCATCTAACCGCTTGGTCAAAGAAATTGTCGTTGAGGGGACTTTTGGCTTGCTTGGTAACTGGTCGCAGATCGGCTATCATACTATTGAATCTCTTATCTCAAACCTAGAGCATAATTTTCTTCCTATAATCACATATTCTCTATCAAGATTGACAGATACGTATTCGGCATCTTCCATGGAGGACGAGATCGGAAACAACAAATATGGCCGACTGATTGAAACTTTTATGAAGGCCTTTCATCTTAGGACTCTGTTAGATGAACTTACTGCTGGCTTCCAGGACTGGCAAGAACAGATAAAAGGTGCACTCTTTCAAGCTTATAGAGCGGCACTCAGAGACAAGCATCGTGTCCTATCTCGGTGGCTTCTGGATTCGGGCGGTCCCAACCTATTTCAATCTGACAGCTACTGGAACACGCGGTTCTTGTTTTCATGCATGACTAACGGGAATGCAGAAGACTTGCGTGAATTGGGGCAACGAGGGATAGACCTCAATTGCCAATCTCTATATGGTCAGACCGCTTTGCATAATGCAGTCTTCACAGGCAATCTGGATATGGCCATCGCCCTTGTTGAACTAGAGCCAGCTCTGGTCTCTGCACAGGAACGACACTCCGCGTTGACAGCACTTGACATTGTCATTCGAAATTGGTACAACCCTTTTACCAAAAGTGCGGACATCTCTTATATCATGTTGACATACCTTTTGGATCGTGGTGCCCAAACAAGTCACGATATACTCTATGATTCATTGACACTTTCTGAATCCTATATGGACATGGCAAAAGTGAAGATTTTGCTTGACTGCGGATGGGATAGAGCGGTCAAGGACACTGAAGGGAAGACATTGCTTGACGTTGCACGCAGCAAAGGTGACGACACACTTATTGAGGACTTGGAACATTACCAAACTGTCAGGTTCGCCCCATATGGGATGAAACTTCACACTGTCAATGAAGAGACACAATAATCTCTGCGTTCTAACCACGGAACTCGATTCGAAATATGCATATATGCAATTTTTATGCCCAAGTATATGTATGATACAGGTACGATGATACTGGAAACATTCGGAGCAGGGAGAACCGCCCAAAGATGGGAGAGAGACTTGCAGAGATACTGAAGAGACAGAGACGTTAGCAATGCAACTGCAACAATGCGACGTGTATCCAGAGTAAAGTTTGGAAAATACTATAAACACGTTTGAACATTTGAATGAAGCTTAGATAGCCGAATAATCAATTATGGCTTTTGCAGAAAGGGATGGAATGTACTGGGTGCATGAATTTGTTTTGAGTCCGATTTCTCGAGGACGTGGACTGTTCAATCCTTAACCTCTCATGTGAAAACGACCTGATCTAGCACGCCTTCATTCCTGCATCGGAGTTGCTTCCTAGGATCGACGGGTCGTTGTCGCGCATGTCTATGTCCATACAGGAAGTATACGGTGCGCCAGAGGTGCGGCGCATGACTGGCCTCTAGCTATTCAGGACACTCATGCCGATGGCCTATACATGAAAGTGCGAGCGTGTATTTGGAGAGGGTGAAGGTCATGGAGAGAGAGCGTTGGGAGAGTACATGCGGAGGTGGAGAGTGCGTTGGCAAGTGTGGGTGTTAGGATAGGCGTGGGAGGTATAGGCAATGGCGCTGGGTGTGGTGCGGGCATGGCCGAAGGAGGAATGTAGTCCCACCCGAGTTAGGAGCATTTGGAGTGCGAGGTGATGAGGGTGAATTGGGAGGATCAGGACCCTTCTTGCGGGCTGAAGTCAAGGGTGCTTGAGTAGGCGGGGAGGAGTACTTGGTCAGGGGCAACCACGGGAGTTTTGCTCAGGGATATGAGATGCATTTATAGAGAACGAGAGTAAGAAGGAGGAGATTGTTGAGAAATGGATGTTGATACTGATACGTGCCATCTCGAATTGACGAGACAAGCCAGAAGAAAAATAATAATATATTGAGTTCTAAAGTACACGTGGAACGCTGAAAACTGTAAGCGCATGCATGGAAAAGACAAGGACTATAGGCAGGACTCACCTCAGAAATAATCTGCTTCAAAACAATGAAAACAACAGCCAAAGTTGAACCAGCGCACAGTGAGAAATGAAACGACACGTCTCTGACTGGTGCTGTTTGACTGATGGGCATGAACCCGAGATCAATCCCTGACATTACTTGATCATCTTCACATGCTTATTGCTTTTGCTAGCTCATTATTGCATAGTTTGGGGCGGGACTTTCGATGTCAGTCTCTCTTGTATCTACAGTTTTCGACGGGTGCTTACGGTTTTCTTTTGGGATATCTTGGAGACTGATTTCTACTCGCTTTGTCTGCCTCAAGCTCGAGGCGGACGTAATTACATGCTCCACCCTGGGCAGATCGGAATTGTGGACCCTGGCAAATGACATGTGGGAAAGCAATAAGCCTGGCTTCCATCCTAGGGAGTCCGCACTGACTCCTGTTATAGACAGCACGGGAATAGGATCCCAAAGCCTCTCTCAGTGAAAGAATAATACAGAGCAAGGATACCCGTTCTCCCTTGAGGAAGTCACGAGAAGATGGCGGAAAACTATGGAATCTAGAGCAGAACCTGACTTCAAACTATCAAATACAAAACTAGCTAATAAAGCTCTAGCCCAAAGGCTAGTTAGGAAGATGTGGGACAGCACTGGCCTGGCGACCAAACTGCCCCCTCCCCAGGATGGAGGTAGTAGGATGATCACGACCCCGGCGTGCGTAAAAGCATTTCCCCGAGGATACTGGACCTGCTGGCCTTAGACAACCGGGTTTGAACTCATGGTATTCAGCAATGCGGGTGGGAGGGAGACGCTAGGGCGTTGGCCAACCCAATGTTCCGGTCAACTGTTCCCGGTCATGCCTTAGTCACGCATCCCTCCTTTCCTAATTGCGCTATTAACCATCAACGTTGATTAATGATTGATGATGGTTAATTTTTTTTTGGATCAACAATCATCATTTGATTCAGTTCGTGGAAGAACGGGGAGGTAGCACCATTTCTTCCTACTCATAATGGAAAACCTCTTCCCGGCATCGCGGCCTACAACCTTTGGCACTCCTAACGTGGGTACTGTCGTGATCATGGTTGTGAACTGCTATCTATACATGTTATAGTTCCCCGGTGGTCGTAATTACGATTACACAAACATTTACAGTCCTGACAAACGGGGAGAAGAAACAAAAGAGAATGCGCGCGTGTGGAATGTCTATCTTGACGAAGCAGAGAGTCATGATGCGGACATGATCGAAGGCTATCGGAGCATCATCGACAGTCTCCTTGTTTTTGCGAGTATTCATTGCTCGACATACATTTTTAAATGTCTTCCTAATTCCAAGACAGGCTGCTCTCTTCTCGGCAGTGGTAACAACGTTTGTCGCTCAAACATCTCAAGTACTCCAACCAGATAACGGACAGATTATGGTGTCTCTTCTTGTCGAAACCAACCAATTATTGAGAGCCGCCGGAAATAAATCGAGCATCAATGCCGTGCCTGCAGCATCTCTAGGTCCCGAAAGCCGGACGTACACTTCCATCGATGTATGGGTGAATGGACTCTTTTTTACCAGTCTCGCTCTCTCGTTATCGACTGCCCTGCTGTCCGTTCTGGCCAAACAATGGATCCAAGTTCGTTATTTTTTACTCTATTCTATGTCATCTAACACCAGTAAATAGGCTTATACTGCAACTGTTTCTGGCGACGCTAGAACTCGCGCTTTGATCCGTCAATTCCGCTTTGAGGGACTTGTGAAATGGAAACTCGGGAAAATCATTGAGATGCTCCCATTGATCCTACATTGCTCAGTCGCCATTTTTCTTGTTGGACTGGCTCTCTATGTCTCGCAGTTGTCCCGTCCAATATGTGGAATTGTTGCTGGGATCACTGCTGTCACATTTCTCTTCTACTTCACATCTTCCGTGCTCCCCGCATTTTATTTGGCCTGTCCCTACCGTATCCCGTTCATATTCCTCCTAGCTCGACTTCTAATTTTCGCTTTTGGTATGACGAGGTGGAAATACTCACGTCTCTGGTATATGCTTACTCATAAGTTCGATCGCGGATTTCAAGGACCACCGTGGCCACCACAATGGAGTCCAAGGCAGCCTCTGAAAAAAGCAGAGCACGAGGCAGTTTTGGCACAATCACGTTGTGATGATAGTCTCGCTTACAACTCCTTAGACTGGGTTTTCAACAACACATCTAACCGCTTTGTCAAAGAAATTGTCATTGAGGGGACTTGTGGCTTGCTTGATCAATGGTCTTCACTTGAAGAATGGTATATATACCGTGTTAACGTTGAATACGTTAACCTAAGCTCAGGAAATAGCCATCTTCTCTCTGCAATCAAATATTCTTTATCGAGGTTGCCAGATATGTATTCGACATCTTCCATGGATGACGAGATCGGAAATAACGAACATGGCTGGCTGATTGTAGCTTTTATGAAGGCTTTTCATCTTAAGAGTCTGTTAGACGAACCTACTGTTGGTTTCAAGGACTGGGAAACACAGATAAGGCCTGCACTGCTTGAAAATTATCAAGTGGCACTCAGAGGCAGGAATCATGTCCTATCTCGGTGGCTTCTGGATTTTGGCGGTCACAGCCTATTATCTAGCAGTAAATGGAATGGGGAATTCCTAATTTCATGTATATTTCTGGGGGATGCAGAAGACTTTCATGATTTGGTGCATCGAGGAATAGACCTCAATTGTCGTGATTCTTTCGGTCGCACCGCTTTGCATTGTGCAGCCCAGGCAGACAATCTGGATGTGGCCATTGCTGTTGTCGAACGAGAGCCAAGTCTGATCTCTGCGCAGACACACTCTGGATTTACAGCACTTGACCTTGCTGTTCAATATTCGTACGACCCTCCTACCAATCAACGTTCGGCCAACATTTATACGATGGTGACATACCTTTTGGATCATGGTGCCCAGTCATCAAGTTACGATGCACTCTACTATGCATTGGTATATTTGACACACTATGCGGAGCCGGAAAAAGTGACGCTTTTGCTTGACTGCGGATGGGATAGACAAGTCAAGGATGCTGAAGGAAAGGCACTGCTTGACATTGCACGCAGCAAAGGTGACGACACACTTGTCGAGTACTTGGAACACTACCAGACCGTCAGGTTCGCTCCATATGGGATGAAATCTCACAGTGTGAATGAAGAGACACCATAACCTCTGCATTCTGACCAATGGAACTCGATTCGAAAAATGCATATATGCAATTTTATGCCCAAGTATACGACACAAGTACAGCGATACTGGAAACATTTATTTATGACATATACCCAGTCCACGAAAGAAGATCCAGGAGCAAGGAGAACCGTCCAAAAAGGAGAGAAACTTGGAGAGAGACGGAGATGTTAGCAATGAATGCAACGACAAGAGGGAGACGAGAAACATGGAATACTATAAAATTGTTTGAGCATTTCAATGAAGCTTAGATAACCGAATAATCAATCGTGGCTTTTGCAACTCCGAGGATCAGATTTCTTGAGGATGTGGATTGTTCGTTCAATCCTTAACCTCTCGACAGCTTGATCTAACACACCCTAATTTCCGCATTTGAATCGCTTCCCAAGATCGATGGGTTCGTCATCGTGCACCCCACGATTGGCCCCTAGCTGTTCAGGGCGCTCGTGTCAATGGGCATGCATTAGAGTGTAGAGTATATTTGGAGGAGAAGGCAAAGGTCACGGGGATGGATGCAGAGGGTGTTGAGAGAGCACAGGCGGAGGTGAAGACTACGTTGGAAGTATGTGGCTTAGGAGGTATAGAGCGATGGCGGCGGGCCAGATGTGGGGTGCAGATACAGCTGAAGGAGGGGATGTGGACCCATCTGAGGTGCATACATGCGCGGCTTAAATAGACTTAAGAGGCTCCTGGAAGGTGAGTAGGCGACGTGGGTAATTTGCTCAGAGAAGGGGCAACGCGACTAGAGGAACAGTAATCTATAGGATTGGCAAGTTTCGTGAGATATAGGCAAGTAAGTAGACGACTGAATGTACACGGACATGTTTGTACGGCATTGTCGCTCTACAAGAATAAGGTTTGATCAAAGGTTCACAAATCGAAAAGTTGTGCGTCGCGCTGTAACATTAGACCACCGGATTTGGCGGAGTAAGATCACATTCCAGAGTCTGCGTGCTAGAACTGGTCTAAGTCCTTGATATGAAAAACTGAGGTCAACTAGCCATACCGATGCAGTCGCTGGATCAGCCACCTTTTATTTTCCAATGACGCAACAAAGCTAAGTCTATAAGGGGCTGAGTAGGAGTGCAGAGGGTATGGTGGTGCTGACAAGCCTAGCTAATAGGAAATGATAAAAAAGACTTGACGACGTTTCTTTAGCGCTGCAAGGTTGCAGACTATTGGGGGCCCTGTGTTGTAGCTTGCCGGCGATCATCACTTTCTGGGTGATTGCCGAGGGGCATTTATGCCGATCATGCCGAAGTCACATGGCAATTGGTGACATTTTCCCACACACACAGTTGGATTTTAGGTGAGTGATTTTTCCGACACTGTTGTTCTTCGACCTTGTGTATGTTTCCATATGTTTTTCTATTATCTGTTTCAGGTCTTGTTTGGAGATATAAAATTACATGGCACATGTCAATCACTAGATGTGACCTTGGGAGAGACCAAGGAACTCATCACTCCGTCTTCATTGGCCTTGATAGCTTGACCTGGAGGGCAGCCATACACTACCTGTTCTTCCGCTGCTCAGAATATCTCAGGATGACCCAGTAACAATGCAAACAAATCAAGGATGATAAAACATGAAGACCCTCTACCTTACTTGTCTTTCGTTTCCTCCCTTCGATACTATCATA
This sequence comes from Macrolepiota albuminosa, assembly GCA_027475525.1. Classification (NCBI taxonomy): domain Eukaryota; kingdom Fungi; phylum Basidiomycota; class Agaricomycetes; order Agaricales; family Agaricaceae; genus Macrolepiota; species Macrolepiota albuminosa. The sequence continues at coordinate 1,647,666 of JAMWFC010000054.1, read as the reverse complement.
TCCCAGCTAAGTGATTAGTAAGTAAATCATCATCAATCAACAATTTTGATTCGTGGAAGAACTGCCACATACAACCATCTTTCCTACCTACAATGGCATACTTGCATGCATCGCGCCTTAGGACCTTGGGCATCCATAACTTGGGTACTGTCGTGCATTTGTTGTGAAATGATATACATTCACCCTATAGCTCCCAGGTGGTCGTAATTACGATTACACACAGATGTACAATCCTGACAAACTAGGAGAAGAACTGAAAGAGAATGCGCGGATGTGGTATGTATACCTTGACGAAGCAGGAAGTCATGATGCGGACATGATCGAAAGCTTTCAGAGCATCCTTGAAAGTCTCCTTGTTTTTGTGAGTTTTGATGGACGTACAATCCTAAATGTCTTCCTAATTCCAAGACAGGCGGCACTCTTCTCGGCAGTCGTAACTACGTTTGTCGCTCAGACATCTCAAGTACTCCAACCAGACAACGCACAAATTATGGTGTCTCTCCTTGTCGAAACCAACCAATTATTGAGAGCCGCCGGAAATGGATCGAGCGTCAATGCTGTGCCTGCAGCAATGCTAGGTCCCGAAAGCCGGACGCACACTTCCAAAGATGCATGGGTGAATGGACTTTTTTTTACCAGTCTCGCTCTCTCGTTGTCGACTGCCCTCCTGTCTGTTCTAGCGAAACAATGGATACAAGTTTGTTATTCTTTTGCCCTCTTTTGGGTCGTCTAACACAGTGAACAGGCTTATACTGCAACGGTTTCTGGCGACGCCAAAACCCGCGCTTCCATCCGCCAATTCCGCTTTGAGGGACTTGTGAAATGGAAACTCGGGAAAATCATTGAGATTCTCCCATTAATCCTGCATTGCTCAGTCGCCATTTTCCTGGCAGGACTTGCCGTCTATGTCTCGCAGTTGTCCCGTCCAATATATGGAATCGTTGTTGGGATCACTGCTGTCACATTTATCTTCTACCTCGTATCCTTAGTGCTCCCAGCATTTCATATAGCCTGTCCCTACCGCATCCCTTTCATGTTCCCTATAGCCCAGCTTCTATCCTTCACTCTCCGTACGACAAGACGGGGTTGCTTGCGTCTTTGGTATATGCTCCCTACTAGCTTCAATCGCGGATTTCGAATACCACCGCGGCGACCACCATGGATGGGAAGGCGGATTCTGAAAGAAGCAGAGCACAGTGCAGTTTTGGAACAAACATGGCCTTATGATAGTCTCGCTCACAACTCCTTGGACTGGGTCTTCAACCACTCATCTAACCGCTTTGTCAAAGAAATTGTCATTGAGGGGACTTGTGGCTTTCTTGATGAATGGTCTACACGACGTAAAGAATTCTATTTCGACCGTCCTCTGAGTAGATACCTTAACCCAAGCTCAGGAAATAGTCATCTTCTCTCTGCAATCGCATATTCTTTATCAAGATTGCCAGATACGTATTCGACATCTTCCATGGAGGACGAGATTGGAAACAACAAACATGGCCGACTGATTAAAACTTTCATGACGACCTTTGATCTTAAGACTCTGCTAGACGAAGCTACCACTGGTTTCAAGGATTGGCAAAAACAGATGAGGGCTGCACTGTATCTTGCTTATGTAGCGGCACTCAGAGACAAGCATCGTGTCCTATCTCGGTGGCTTCTGGATTTGGGCGGTCCCGGCCTATTTAAATCTGGCAGTGGTTTGAACCCGATGTTCTTGCGCTCATGCATAGATGATGGTGATACAGAAGACTTTCGTGAATTGGTGCGTCGAGGAATAGACCTCAATTGTCGTGATTCCCTTGATCATACTGCTTTGCACTGGGCAGCCCAGGCAGGCAATCTGGATGTGGTCAATGCCCTTGTTGAACGAGAGCCAGCTCTGATATCTGCGCGATCACACTTCGGACGTACAGCACTTGACGATGCCATTCTATATCAGGATATTGCTGGGGTACTTTTGGATCATTGTGCCCAATTATCAAGTCACGATGAACTCCACGATGAATTGGTACATTTCGGACACCGCGTGCCGGAAAAAGTGACGCTTTTGCTTGACCGCGGATGGGATAAGACGGTCAAGGATGCTGAAGGGAAGACACTGCTTGACATTGCGCGCAGCAAAGGCAGCGACATACTTGTCGAGTACTTGGAACATTACCAGACTGTCCGGCTCGCCCCATATGGGATGACATCTCACATCGTGAATGCAGAGACACCATAACTTCTGCATTCTAACCATGGAACTCGATTCGATAGATGCATATATGCGATTTTTATCCTGAAATAGACGACACGGGTACAACGATAGTGGAAATATTTATTATACCAATTCCCCGGTACGCCAAAGAGAACCAAGGAGCAGGAAGAACCGTCCGAAGAGAGGAGACAGACTTGTAGAGATGATGAAGAGACGGAGACGCTAGCAATGCAACTACAAAAGGGCGACGAGAAACGTGGAGTAAAATTGGGAAATACTATAACAATGTTTGAGCATTTGAATGAAGCTTAGATAACCGAATAATTAATTCTGGCTTTCGCAGAAAGGCACAACACGTACTGGGTGCATAAATCTGTTTTGAGTCCGAGATCCCGGAGGGTCAGATTTCTCGAGGACGTTGATTGTTCGTTCAATCCTTAACCTCTCCTGCGAGGTCAGCTTGATCTGCCACGCCCTAATTCCCGCATCGGAGTCGCTTCCCAAGATCGATGGGCTCGTCCTTGCCCATCCGATGTCCAATACAAGAGGTGTGCGGCGCGCCAGATGTGCAGTGCACGACTGGTCCCGAGCTGTTGAGTACGCTCATGCCAATGGGCGTATAAAAGCGTGAGCGTGGATTCAAAGAAGGCGAAGGTCCTGAGGAAGGAGGCGGAGAGCGTCAGAAAGCGCAGACTGAAGTGTGGGTGTTAGGACGGTGTATAAAGTGATGGCTGAGGGCCGGGTACGGGATGCGGGTACTTGGGGAACTGTAGGGGGACATTAGAGGCGATTTGGGTCTTTTGTTTGGGAACGGACAAGGGGGCTGTTGAGTATATTGAGTTCTAAAGCTGAAACCTGTAAGCAATGGAAAGCAGAAGCCTGTACTGGACTCAAAACGACGGGCAAAGTCGAATCAGCACGAAGCGAGATCAAGCCTGACGTAATCACCCCATTCAGCCCTGTCTAAAAGTCGCTCTCGACACCTCGTAACCCACTGCAGCCTCTGGTCTCCTTTGTAGGCTTTAGCTTCTTGCTGATTCGGACCTCGTACTTCCTCCCCAAGGTTGTCTGTCCGGTTCTTCCTTGCCATGCCTCATCTCTCCCCTGCAAGTCTCCTGGTATGGGCGATTCTTTCGACGTTGGTATGTGTCTGATCTCTCGCATAGGTAGAAATGTTCCTTATTTTTTATTTGTGGACATTTGATAAATTCAAGTGCCTCAGGTAAGTAGGACTACAGTGGTGATGTATCTCTCAGGAACATTTGGTGTCATAGATGGAATCAATCCATTGGAACATTTAAAAGGGTTATGACGGTGCAGCCAGCAATTGTTTAGGTTTAAAAAAAAATTACTGACTCTATCCCGTCATTGCTAGTATTCATATCTATTATCAGTTCCGTTAACAGCGTCGTACTCAATCGATCTTTCGTCCATCAAGTACCATGAAGGCTGTCTCCATTTTCCTCCCCAAGGAACCAAGAAGCGGCCTATGACTTCCAGTCATGATTTGCTATAAATACTTAGTTAAGATCGAAGAGAGAGCGTAAGCGCAACGTCATAACAATACATCTGTACTAGAATTATCACAACCCAAAATCAAACGCATTCTTCCCTGTCCTAACAGCATCCAACAATCCTTTCCCCACCAACTTTTCAACAAGATTCAACAACAAATCATCATCGCAACCTCTATGTGCAAAGACCTACACCGCAACAGGCAGCATCTTCCATTCCCTACTAACATGGCTTAATACCCCATCTGGCCCAGCGGAATCGTCACTTCAGGCAACCCCGCCATCGAAACGACATAAATGAAATGATCGGACAGCTTTGCCGTGTTCCCATCTCCACCAACTGGACCTGCGAGCAAGGCCTGTGCAGCCTCTTCCATATTATTAAACTCCTCAACGCGGTGTGACGGCCGGCCACTGGTGCTCACGCCATACACGAACAATGAGTCTGGGCATGACTTGATATCCGCGTTGATGAGATCCGACGCCACAGACTCGCGGAACGCATGAAGGGCGTGGCTGGGCTGCGACAAAGTCCTGCGCTGTGTGTTTCTCACCGTGTGAGAACATCGCCTTCACGTGCGGTGTGGAGTTGGACTGGTCCTTGTACGCCTCAATGAGCGGTTTGTCGACGGACACCCAGGAACAGTACTCAACTAGGGTGATTGACACGAGCTGGAATTGGGCAAAGTCGTGCGAGGGGATGTGGTCCAGCAAGGAAGTCGTGAAATTCATTGGGACGACGATTATTTTGAGGTGCTTTGACAGCACAGCTGCGAAGTCCTAGAGGACTTGGGCTGCGGGGTTGGAGACAGGGAAATGTTCGGTCGGGTAGAATAATTTTTTGGGGAAGATTGTTTGGTGTTTCTTTCAGATGGGAGAGTAGTTGTACCTACCAGGGTGAATCAGCCTTGGGTCCCTCGTAAAGTAGCCTGCCGTATCCATATCCTCCGACAGGGTAGCACACTGCTCATATCCAAACTCCCATGCGTAGGCCTCATCCTATATGCGCCCACAAATGCCGCAGGCTTCCTCGCACTTCCCCTCGTATCACTCCCAACAGTAAACTCACCCATTTAGACCCTGCGATTGTACATGCGCTTCCAGAGCTCAACGCAGACGCCGTGAGGTGCCCATCCCCATGCGGGTTGAGCGAGTATGCATGGTCGACATACTCCCAGGCCTGTGCGCCGTGTGTGAACTGGGATGTACGTGCCTTGCATACAAGGGAGGCGCCGAGAGCAAGTAGGCATTGGATTGATGGCATGGTGGTGGAGAGTGGGGA
>JAMWFC010000054.1:1612773-1642573 GCA_027475525.1 Macrolepiota albuminosa | reverse complement strand
TCTTCTATGTGAGTAAGTTTAATTCTAACGCTTACCGTGCCTTATAAGTTTCACAGATAATTTAATTGTATTATCAACGCGCTGTGTTTCACGGTTTATTGCAGTAAACACACACCGTATTCGTCTATCTACGTACATGTATATATATCATATTTAAACTTAGGAATATGTAACATAACGATAAATACTATATATAAATAATTAAGTAACTTAATAATTATTTGATAATTAATAATTAATAATTAATACATATTATGTAAGCGTTCAGTTGGACGGCCTGTTTACTTAGATACCTCTCCTCTGCAGTTAGCGTGAATGCTGACGTGATAGCGCCGAACCGGTCACGCAATTGCGCGACCTACGTGTATTGGTGTCAGAGGCGAAAGCTATCAGCTGACTGCTACCTATTTACAGGGCGAGGAGGAAGGGTTGACGAATAAACGAGTAAAATAAACTAATGAAATGAAGTATACTAGAGTTAAAACACGCGTGCAAGCGCCTTAATAGGTCAGCAGATTTTCTGATGGAACATGTTTCTGGATCCAGCGGTTTCTTGTGGCATACTTTATATAACGTGACTTGATAGATCTACGGCAATCTCCGTGCAACTCGTGAGCAGTTTGGTTGTCAGCATCCCGCTCTCATGGAGTCACTGAAACAGGCGCTGCTGACATTCAAAGTGCTAGGTACGTCTTCTCCCAACCGCGACCATATGCTTTAAAAAGATCATATAGTCTCACTAATGGATCATATGAAACCAGAACCAAATGCGGGTAAAGTCGTCATATAGTTGAATGGCTCTACGTGTCTCTTAGGACTAGGCGAAACCGAAAGGCCATGTTTCGTTATTCTGCTATATATCAATGAATCGAAGTTGCCGTTTCTGTTCGTTGCCCCTCCAACATCATTCCACAAGTTAGTCTCTACTAGGTGTTGGCGAAATATGACGATAAAGCAATCTAAACGCGGCCAGGGATGCAATAGTCTGCCTGCCTTCCTTTGCCAACAGATAGTCCCTCACCAAACAATCTACACGTCTCAGGCAGTACCTTTGTTCGTCCGCGCATAAACCTTGGGTATAGCCAGGACCGTTATCTTGGTATTAACTATATGCCAGAGCTTGTAGAGGTCGCTGCTTCGCATTATCCCAACCATACCGTCGGCGTTGGTACTCATACTGATGAAGATTCATCTTACAACATTGCGTTCGAGTAGCTCCAGGCAACAGCCGAATATGTGTCATAATGGTTGGTCGTTAGTGGATGCGCTACAAGTCGTGCACGCCGTGATTAAACGCCTGAAGCGATATCGGTATGTGTATGTACTCATCGGAACCTTTTTTTTTTATTTTTATTTTTATTTTGTATGTTTCTTTTTATGTTTCGGTCTCTTTTGTTTTCTTTTCCGTATGTTTCTTTTTATGTTTTTTTTTTATTTATTATTCGTTTCTTTATTTATTTTTATATTTGTGATTCGGATAATTTTATTATTATTATTATTATTATTATTATTATTATTATAATCATTATTATAACGTTTTTAGGTCGTACAGCAAAGCCTTCGCCCGCGTGTGGACGCTCCAAGGACGACGAAGGGGCAAGCGTTCGTTTGAAGCTTGTAATAAATTGGTACGTCGGACTTATCGATTGTACTTCGAACTATTTTATTTCGATTTTAGGACGAGCAGCAAAGCCTCTAGTTGCGTGCGGACGCTCCAAAGACGACGTGGGGTTTAACGTTGGCTGTTTAAAGCCAGCAGGAGCCACGCTTATGCGTATATGTTACTGTCACGCGTGTATTCGACGCGTCACGGTGTCCTGGACATTGCTCAACCTGAGCGCTGCTTTGAACGTCCATTCCCATCTTATAACGTCCATGACTTGCTTGTCGAGTTCTGAACAATCATCCTATGCGGTTTTCCGACCTATCGACGGCGATTCGTCGTATAAAATCGGAAAAAGGGAAAGCAGAAGGACCAGTGTGGTTCAGGGCATCAAGTACGTAGTTTTTGCCCCTTTTTTTTGGCTCTGTTAAACTCACAGATGACCAGATATGCGCACGCGTATGTTATTCGAGCATTCGAGCGCATCAAAGGGGTTACAGGGAGGGTCAAGGAACTAAATGGTAACAAGGAACAGGTGAGTTGCCAGTTTTCGACGTAATTCGTCTAATAACACCCCTTTACAGGCCACGAATACGAAGGCGCATTGTACAGGGATGTACTTATTATTGTACGGCGGTCGTGTTGACGCCAACACGTTCTACGTGTTGATGCCAACACGTTCTACGCATACAGGGACGTTGTTGACAACTGAATGTTTTTTTTTGCTTTTTTTGAAACATTTATGCCTTTTTTTGTTTTTGTTTTTGTTTTTTTTTTATGTTATGATTACGGATATTGTTATATATGATTCGAACATTGAATATTATACAAACGTTGCCGGTATTTCTCCCTTCTGCGCTACCATGTCGCGCTGCGCTGGCAAGTCACACTAACGTGGTCACATTGACACTGCCCCGGTATTTCTCCCTTCTGCGCTACCATGTCGCGCTGCGCTGGCAAGTCACACTAACGTGGTCACATTGACACTGCCACGTCACGTATTCAACACCCTATGCTGTAGGCCTCGGTCTTGTCGACGTTTCGATCAAATTTGGCAGGTAGATCTTGGTCACGCCGTGCTAGCAACGGCCCATACAAGCAAGTTGTGCCGAAGAGGAAGCTGGTGTATTTGTCTTTGCGGAGGCGGTAGAGGGCGAGGATGTCTAGATGGGACAAGTTCTGGCAGTGGGATGGACTACCTGATGGTTCATCAATCGAGTTGATTATGGAATGTACGGGGACGTGGGATATGCATGATTGGCCCCTAGTTATTCAGGACACTCATGCCGATGGGCTGTACATGAAAGCGTGAGCGTGTATTTGGAGGGAGTGAAGGTCGTGGAGAGAGTGCGTTGGGGGAGTGCAGACGGAGGTGGAGAGTGCGTTGGCAAGTGTGGGTGTTAGGACAGGCGTGGAAGGTATAGACAATGGCGGAGGCCGGATGTGGTGCGGGTATGGCCAAAGGAGCGATGTAGTCCTGTCCGAGGTAGGAGCATTGGGAGGCGATGAGGGTGAATTGGGAGGATCAGGACCCTTCTTGCGGGCCGAAGTCAAGAGCCATTTGAGGGTGCTTGAGCAGGCTGGGAGGATTACTGGGCAGGTTCAGAGACAACCACCAGAGTTTTGCTCTGTATTTATAGAGAACGAGAATGGGAAGGAGGAGATTGTTTAGAAATGGATGTTGATACTGTTACGTGCCATCTTGAATGACGAGACAAGCCTGAAGAAAAATAATAATATATTGAGTTCTCAAGTACACATGGAACACTGAAAACTGTAAGCGCGTGCATGGGAAAGCCAAAGACTATAGGCAGGACTCACCTCAGAAATAATCTACTCCAAAACAATGAAAACAAAGCGCGTGCATGGGAAAGCCAAAGACTATAGGCAGGACTCACCTCAGAAATAATCTACTCCAAAACAATGAAAACAGCCAAAGTTGAACCAGTGCACAGTGAGAAGTGAAACGACACGTCTCTGACTGGTGCTGTTTGGCTGATGGGCAGGAACCCGAGATCATCAATCAATCCCTGACATCACCCGATCATCCAACCAAGCAGCCCAAAACTCTAAAGCTAGCTCTCAACACCTTGCCACGACATGCTGCAGCCACAGAGATGGTGGGAGAAGGAAAGAAGAGGGTCGAGAAAAAGAAAGAAGAGAAGGATAACAATATGGGAGTATAACAGGGAAAAAGTAGTTGAAATAAGTGAAAAATAGGCCACAGAAAAAGCTATAGCCACACCCAGACTTGGAAACACACAAGGCCAATGAGGAATCACCTGAGTGAAAAATAGGCCACAGAAAAAGCTATAGCCACACCCAGACTTGGAAACACACAAGGCCAATGAGGAATCACCTGAATATTCTGTCCACAGGAGAGATATAAAAGGGTGGAGGTTTGGAGATTATGACAAGCCATTGGTTGTCCATGGCTCAGAATCCAGGGAGCCGATATTTTAGGCCAATAAAGAACTAGTTACTTCAGGTCATCATTTTTGATAATACTACAGTGAGCCCATTTTTTTTGTGATACCACTACTGCTTACAGAAAACTCACATGTTGTCAACATCTGCAAGCAAGGGCATGCTCACTTCATACAGGAGTTCTGGTAGAAGTCAGGAGCCATGTCAGTGGAAATGTCTTTATGCACAGTGTGTGTGGTGGCCAATACCCACTAAAACCTCAGTTGCAACTCTCCATGACTTCAATGGGTCTTTACCCTCAGGTAGGAAGTACTTCCATGTGCTTTTGACTAGCCTGGCATTCAGAGCTTCCCTACTGAACTGATGTGCATTGGTTGCCAGGCAGTCCAGTTTTATCCTGTACACTATTACTGCTTTGATCTTGTTTATGATTTTCATGTCTGTTGGTGCCTTTTCTGGGATTGATTCATTTCTAATATGCCATTTGCATCTTGCTTTCCAAATAGCATGCACACAGTCTCTGACACCACTATCATTGAAGTATTTAGCCCCTGGCAAGTCCTGTTCAGTCTCCCCTTTCCTATTTATTAAAGTGCAACTCAGTTGCTTTGAAGGATATCTCTCTTTTCCTATGTATGTGCATTGCTAGATTCCATGCTGCTCTTTGCCCCATGGAGATGCACTCTGATAGCATGTGGGCCATTGTTTCTTCTGTGCAGCATTTGTTAGAGGTTGATGCCTAGTACAATAACAGAGGTTATTCTACTGTGGTATATGTAAACAATTTGTCTATTATTGTAGTAAGAAAATTTCACTCACCCTCAGTTTCTGTATAATGACTTAGGAAATTTGCCATCCCATCTGATATATATATTTTCCTCTTTGACCCTAACTTTGACCCTGCATCAATATGCATGGTGTATCAATGATCATTATCAATGCACATGGTGTTATGATGTGCTAGGTCTCAACACTCCTCCTTACATAAAATACTAGGTCACTCCCAAAATTGTTCATAGTTGTATGAATTGCAGTGTGGCCAGTGCTTTCATAAATATATCCATGACATTGTTCTTAGTGTTGATATATCAAACCACAATTTCTTTCAATGTGGCACACTCTTATAGAAAATGATATTTTATATTAACATGTTTTATCTGTTGGTGTAGCATGGGGTCTTCTGAGAGGTTAATCGCCAAATTGTTGTCACAAAGTATCACAGTTGCTCCATCAGGAGTATGCCACAGTGCCTCCATTAATGTTTGTAGCTATATGCATTCCTGGGCAGCCTCAAAAGCTGTCATGTATTCAGCCTCACATAAAGAAGCTGCTACAGTTCATTGTTTGCATGTTGACCATGAAATTGCCCCCACCTGTTTGTTGCTCTCTCACCAGATTTAAGTACCTGCATGCTCCATGTTTCAGCCTGCTAATCCAGAAGCTCCTTCAGACACTATAGCCACCCAGGACAAAGCCTGGACTTGCCTGCTCCACCTGGAGATGCAGGTGTGGCTCATCCAAGCCTTCTTCATTTAGCACACTGCCAAATTGACACTCCTCTACCAAATGACTGACACCATCTCTGACTCCCTCTGCACTCTCATAAAGCACCTACCCCTGGTTGCAACCACTGGAGTAGTGTACTGGGATTGAGTAGGCATAGTTACAGAAGACCAGAGTTCTCTTATTTCCTTGTCAACAGGAATAATTGATTTGGGCCTAGGTTGTGCAGGCTTCTTGACATTCTTGCATTTGAAGTGTAGATGAAGTCAAGCAATGAGATGCCATTCCTTCTGATGAGAGATGTAGAAATGTTCTTCTAGTCAATACAAATGCTATGTTTGGTTCTATTTGTCTTGTAGAATGAGTCACTGCTCTATTATTATCCCACAATGAATCCATGTGAAGAGGTAGTCACCAATGATGAGTTCTAGATTAGTGTTGCATTGTACTATTTCTGCCATTGCTTTGTCTCAAAGCCAAGCCTCATGTTCCTCAGATATTTCTATTTGAATATACTGTAGTCTCTCCTTGTTATGCATTTTCAGCCATGCATCTGATGTGATTTCTACTTCATTGATGGACTCTGGGATGTTTGATGGGCCTGCTATTTGTGGCTCTGGAATTTCCAAAAAAGATGAAGACAGTGGAGGTGAATGAGGAAGAGTATTTGTGTCATTGTTAATTAAGGGGGGAGATGGCAATGGCAGTGGCAAAAAAGAGAGAACTGGTTGATGTTTCTCGGGCAGTAAGCTACAACAATATTTCTCCTGTGCTATACAAGCCTCTGCTTGACAAGAGCAATATCTCCAAATGACATTGTGGTCAGCTCATTATAGGGGCTTGAATCTCCAGCAAATATTAAAAAGGACATTGGTGGTGATATAAACAGCAAACGCTTCTTTGTAGGTGGCCTGATTATACAACACATACACTTCTAGATATGGACTAGAGAAGAAATTGCAGACAAACAAATATAATATGTTATTAAGCCATATTAGATCTATTCTAAGCTCTTTTTCAGCAAAGGCTATTCAGAAAGATTTTTTTTTGCTTGATGAAGAAGGTCAGTCATGTTTGATGCTATAGCCAAGGAAAGCAGGGTTGCTAAAGCAAAAAAAGACTCACAAGAAGCAAAAAGTGATGCAATAAAGTTGCAATCCTCAGAATAATATAATTGGTATCCACATTTGTATAAAAAAGTAGGTACACAGAATTTGAACCACTCATAAGCAGCTTTAATGTGTCATTAGATGAGGGCCATTGAGAGCTTGACAAGTTGAAACTCCAAAGTTTCTTATGTCCTCCTGACATGCATATGCATGGCAGCATAAGCAGCTCTGAGGTCATAATACACTGGCAAAAGGTCTAGCTTAAAGCACTCAAATGGGCCAATCTATTTAATGTAAAAAAGCCAGAAACTAAAATATGGCTCTATGTTCTCAATCCAACATGTCTTTTGTAGGTAACAACAGTAATCACAAATCAAACCATGGTCATGCTCTCTGTCAGGATTGTGTAACTCCAACATGTCTTTTGTAGGTAACAACAGTAATCACAAATCAAACCATGGTCATGCTCTCTGTCAGGATTGTGTAACCATAGACAAAGAACATGCAGTGTAGCAGCTACAGAGTACTGACTGGGCTGTAAGTGTGATTAGTCCTTAAACAAACATGAAAAAATCAATAAATTACCAGACTTGTGAGCAGAAGCAGTTACAAAGTGCTGGCTAAAGGCAAGTGACTTGTGTGTCTCTGCAGTGCAATTCACTTTTCAACAAATGTTATAAAATGTATTTGATGTAAAAAGACAAACTATACCAGGCTTAGTGTTGATACAATGCTGTACCAGCAGTCAGGGACACAACATGCACCAGAAGTCAAAATAAACATTTAATTATGGGCTGAAAACTGTAAGCCTCCTGGTAGCAGTCTCAACAAATTATATCTCCAAAAACACCCCAATAAATACACAGACAGTACAGAACAAAGGGCAGGGACCAGCTCAAGCTATCAACTCAACAATAGTCCAACCACTGTTATGGGGAGGGGAAGCATGGGAGCTGGCAGAGGTGACAAAAGGGGATCAAATTGTGATGATCTAGATCAAGATCTGATCTGACAATCCCCAATTTGATATGACTGAAAGGGAAAAGGGAAAGAAGCATGGAGGGATGTCAAAAGAGATGAATAGAATGGTGGCACATGCATTGAATGGAGGAAGGGAGGAAAGGGAAAGAAGCATGGAGGGATGTCAAAAGAGATGAATAGAATGGTGGCACATGCATTGAATGGAGGAAGGGAGGGATGAATGGAATGGTGGCACTGAAACATGCATTGAATGGAGGAAGGAAGAGATGAATGGAATGGTGGCACTGAAACATGCATTGAATGGAGGAAGGAAGAGATGAATGGAATGGTGGCACTGAAACATGCATTGAATGGAGGAAGGAAGAGATGAATGGAATGGTGGCACTGAAACATGCATCACCAAAATGGAAAATGGAACAACAAATTAGGTCAGGAATGCTGGGAGGTCAAGAGCAAAAAGTCATGTGATCTGGTGGTCTGTGCACTGGAAAATTAGTATAAATAGTCCAAGTAGAGTAGAGAATAACCAGGCAATTGATAGGCAAAGGCTCGGTGGTTCCCAGAGAGTGAATCACTTAGGCTAGAGTTTATTGAGCACCTCTTATTGGAAGTCTATTGGTAGACAAAGGCTCGGTGGTTCCCAGGGAGTGAACTACTTAGGCTGGAGTTTATTGAGAACCTTCTTCTGCCCATCAGGATATTTGATATTCTGTGAAGCACCCAATACATCAAGTTTTTATCATCAAGCACCAGTGTGGATTAGAGGTCACTTTCTAAGACTTCAAGAAAGCCCCAGAACTATCAGTACTACTTGCAACCAAGTACTACATCTGGAGCCCACCGCGAGGGGCTTTGGCTTAGAAAGTTTACCAACAAGAAACACTGTCATCAAGTTCATTTGTGGACCAGCAAGTCAGGTTCACCTCAAGCTTAATTCAAGAGCAACCAAGTACTACAGTGTGTGGAGTAAGAAATTTACAAGTTAGTCCTGCATTAAGACATGGATAAGTATTGGTAGATATAAGGAAAAACATAATCACCAAATAGAGTTCTAGCCTTGTTTATATTCATCACAATTTAAGAGTGGCCATCATCAGCGATCAAATATCTGACTCTCTTTATAGTAGGTCTGTTGTTGACTGGGATAGTCTGCAAGCTGGAATGTTGTTCTTGCATGTTGCACAGACTATCAGCAGTAGACAGAGACATTAGTCAATGGCATTGTGTGAAATTGTAACATACATGTCCTGCAAAAGCCCATATTGATAGCTTTTTTAGACATACCTGTATCTGAGTCCATTTTGTCTGAATGTCATATAATGAGCTAATAGGCTGGCCATTGAAAGAAAAAACAGTTTACTATCACTGTAGATAATAAGCCATTTTCACTGCATAGTGGGAGCTGGTTTAACCAGCTTCATCCTCTTATTACCTTGATCACATTCAATTATTCCAATCATTAGTCAAGAGATTGAATATAGAAAAGCCAGTTCTTATAGAAATTCATATATACAATACAATCAAGGGGTTTGCATAAATCTAAGGACAGAGCATTAATGCAAAGCATGTAGAATATAATAATGAAGATGCATACTGGCAGAGCTATGCTAGCAGCTCTATATATTAGAAGTGACAGATCAGATCCTCAGTAAATTATCTGTCAAAGGCCTTAAAACAAAGAGAGAAAAAGGTATTATACTGAAGACTTGCTTCCTAGCAGATCACTATCATGCCAAGGACTTATCTGCAGCAGATCACCTCTTGACATTCATCAAGGACAAGTATACAACTACAAAGAGGTTATTCAATGCAGTTATATATCATTAAAGAAGAGTATGAGACTGCAAGAAACTCATTCAATGCAGTTGGCTTTAAGAAAATAGAACTAAATAGAGGTCAAATAAGCCACAGCCACAATAATCAAGTCTAAGTCATGAGAGTAAAATCACAAGACTTGTACACTGGCTCAGAAAACTGTCCCAATGTTTGGCCTTTTTGAAAAGATTCACATGGTGTGCAATGATTATCTAAGCAAAAAAATATAGAAAATCACATGATATACATTTGCATCCTGGCGTCATAATAATATCTAGATCATGTCATTTGGACAAGAACCTGCTGATTAATAAAGCAAACAAAATATACAATCATTGAAGCAGTTGTTTGATACTCTAATTTTCATATCTAATACTTGGTATGGCCTCCATTTGCCTATATAACTGCTTTAATCCTTTTAAGCATGCTCCCTATGAGGCTTTGGCATACCTCTAGTAGTATTTCATTCTACTTCTTGACCACTCTCTCTCACAACTCATGCATCCTTTAAGGGGTACCTCATACTCCAAAAGTTTGTGCTTGATGTAAATCCAGAGGTGTTCAATGGGATTGAAGTCAGAGGATTGGGCAGGCCAGAATATCACAATGATGTTATTATCAGACAACTAAGTTGTTGCTCATTTGAGATGTGTTTTGAGTTGTTGTCCTGCTGAAAATATTGTCCTTCCTTCTCCATTTCCAACTTTTCAAAGCTTTTCACCACTTTCTCATCTAAAATCTCACAATACTGTGCAGCATCTATCTTCTCCTGAACTTCAGTACTCCATTCCAACTCATGCCACCTCATACCATTAAATTATTTCCTCCTCCATGCTTGACAGTTGGTATAGTGGTGTGGTCAGATAGTGGTTCTCCTGGAATTTTCTATACATATATCTTCCTATCTGATTCAATCTAATTAATCTTTATCTCATCACTCTACAAAATTCTCTTCCAATCCTCCACTGTCCAGTTCTCATGATACTGAGCAAACTTGAGCCAGTTTGCATAATGAACAGCCTTGAACATGAGAACTTTCTTCTTTGTTGCTGAGCAAAAACTTGCCTTCTTCAATACATTTCCATTTCTGACTATCTGAGGATTTACAGGACTAGAGATAACAGAATTAATAAACTATGTAGCTTAAACAGCATTATCCAGCTTCCCAGTAGTAATTTGACAAATAATAGACTGTTTATTACATGCTATAAGATTGGAAGAACAACTTCTAGGATAATTCTCTTTGTTGCTCTTCAGTTCTTTGCCGATTCTTCCTACAGGGCCCTTTCCCAGGCCAGTTTTTACTTGGATTTGATGCTGAAAATACCCTTTATTGAGGAGAGAAGCAACAGAAGAGCAATTGGCAGCAGAAATAGATCACATGATAGTAGTAGAATGTCAAGAAGATGACTGATTGAAGTTGAACATATTAAATTAGTACAAATGAGGTCACATGACATTGTTTATACTTTTTACAAGGTGTTTCCATCTTCTACTGCTGAAAAATATTGAAAAAATATTAAAAAAAATTAAAGTGAGTCAAAATAACTGCCTCGGTGTTTCCATCTTCTACTGCTGAAAAATATTGAAAAAATATTAAAAAAAATTAAAGTGAGTCAAAATAACTGCCTCGTTAATTGAATATTTTGTTTGATATATTAATCAGCAAGTTCTTATCCAAATCACATGATCTATACATTATTATAAAGCCAGGATGCAGTTGTATTGCATGTGATTTTTTACAATTTTTTTGCTTAGGTAATTGTTGCATACTATATAAATCTTTCCAAAAAAGCCAAACATTAAGGCAGTTTTTTGAGCCAGTGTATGCACAAGACTGAGTCACAAGATTTTCAGACTGACTAGGTTGTGAGAAACTGGGCTTGTAAATTTGACACTAATGTATCTCTATGTGGCTATCTCCAACTACAACAAATAGAGCTGCAGAAAAACTCATTAAGGCTGCAGTGACTGAGTTTTCTGCAGTCCTGAACTTTCTTGACCATTTATAGGTAATCTACTAATAACAAGTTATTGACATAATATTAGTCCAAGACATTTTAACAGGTAGTCTGCTGTGAATTAAGTCTTTGGTACAATATCTTTGTCTTCTTTCTTCTCAAGGCCTTTAATAGGTGATCTGCTGATGAATAACTTCTTAATATTGTCCTTGTTACAATATCTCTATGTGCAACCTCTGTAACAACTATAAATAAAACTACACTGAACAAGTTTTTTGCAATTCTGGATTTTTTCTTTTTGATACTAAGAGTTGTGGTGATAGGACCCCATACAGAATCAGCGCATCAATGGCAGGCTACGGCAACGTGGCACGGGCTCGGGGTACCTTAGCGCACGCTAACTAACCAATTTTGGCAATATTTGATGGCCGCGCACAGCAAGAAGCAGATTCAATCAGTGATAGCGCCAACAGCAGACAGAATGACAACTGACAGATGGCATCAGTCACTGATGACAGCGCTTAGGGAGAAGCCTGATGATCTATCAAAAACTGACGGACAGCTTGGCGTTTGACCTTGGCGTCTGACATCGCTTAGCACCTTGATTTGGCGCCTGACATCGCTAAGCATTTTGGACAGACAGAAGGGTGATGGATTGATGGTTTAGCTTCGTGATCTGTCACCTGGCGTCGCTAAGGTTCTTGAATGGATGGTAGGGATCTGAAACCGTTGGAGCTACCCCTATGAAATTTTCTAGTTTACCGCACTTTGGCAATGGTTGGTCACTGGCGATGGTGAACTCCTTGTAGTATATAAAGTACTTACCAACTTGTACATACGAATCGAGAAATAGACCAGAGTTTCCTGCTCCTCTTTCGTCAGCCTCCCTTACGCTCGAGATTTCATTTATGGTCGGCAACGTCGAACTCGTCGGCAGTTGCAGACTATCGCTAGCCTTTGACCTATTCGTGCCTTGCAGCTACGGCAGGCATTTACGATGCTTAGACTTTGCTAAGCTTACTGTGTTCTTGTCGTTGACATTGCCGTGTTTGCTTACCGCTCCCTTTATAGGCACTTTACCTTAGCGCTTTACACTTGCCAACCCTCTTACCGACTTTCCCTCATTTTCATAGGTGCGTTCTCTGGGACCTGCCCGGGACTCCTCACATCACTTATAGCGCGCCCAACGCAAGCAATTGGTACAGTAACACTATAACTATATTTGTTTCTGACCAAAACTTTGGGTGCCGACGTCTTTGAAGCAGGTAAATGGGTTCTCAAGGGGACAGACACTGGCGTTGGACTGCAACGCACTAGGATGAGCCCACCACCTGAGCAAACTAACGGTATCATTCCCATCCCGCCTCCTGCTGCCAACTTCGTCAAGAAGGAGGATCTTAATGCTGCCATTACCGCTGCTGTCGCTTCTGCCATGACTCGTATTGAAACTATGATTACCACCAATCTCGCTAACCGACCTGCTAATGTACCCGTGTCTGGCCCTTGCCACTTCTGTGGGGAAATTGGACATACTATGACTAGAGGACGCTGCGCGACCCTAGAAAACTACATTCAGCAAGGAAGAATTCGAAGGGCTATTGACGGCAAGATAGTTCTTACTACTGGTGCCACCATCCCCAACTACCTGGACAAGAAGTTCTTCCAGGAACGAGTTGATGGATGGCATAGGCACAACCCAGGACAAATCGTTACCGGCATGCTTTCTGGCAACCCCAACCCCAACCCTGAACAGGCGACCCAACAGCAAATGATCCACGAGGTCTTACACTTCGACAGCGTTGGCAACCACCCTACTTTCTCATGGGAAGAACGTATCGCTAAACTACAACAGGAATTAGATTCGCTCAAGAATCAGGTCTTTGATGGGGTTGAAGTTAAGCAGCCTAAACAACCTCTTAAAGGATACAAGCCAATGCCTCCTGCTCCTGCCGCACCGCCAGCCACCACTCCAGAACCATCATCGTCCTCTGCAGCTCCTGAACTGCCCTTGCCGCCTCTCCATCCCTACTCAGAGATTCCCGACCATTATCATGCTCCCGCACAACAAAATTTTGCCGCTCCCGAGAAACGTCCTGAGGGTGGCTACTGACCTACCGCACCAATTTTTGACATAGAGAAATCAAACCTCGTCTTCAATCGCATTATGAAAACCGCCGTCACCTTGTCAGTAGAAGAACTTTGTAGTATTGCTCCCAACGTTCGCAACCAAGTCAAGATGGCAGTCACTCCTCGACATCTCTTGGCGACAACTGTTGCCGAGGTTGAGGACCTCGACGACACGCTTCCTGGCTTTTCCGTTACCGTTGACTCTCTGGACGCTGATGAGCCTCCTGCTGACACCATCGCTAACGCCACCTCTGTGGACCCAGTAGAGACCTATCTTAGGTCAGTAAACCATGGAGAAGACCCGGCAATTCTTACCGTTGCTCAAGAATCGCACGCTATTTGCTCAGTCACGCTAACCATAGACAACAAGCATGAGGTTGAGGCAATTGTGGATAGCGGGTCTCAAATCATTTCTATGGCAGCCGAAGTTGCTAACGATTTGGGTCTCATTTATGACCCTACAGTTATACTAAACATGCAGAGTGCTAACGGCACGGTAGACAGATCCCTAGGCCTCGCCAAGAATGTGCCCTGCACCCTTGGCGACATCATGTTTTATCTTCAGATACACATTTTGCGCTCCCCGGCATACAACTTACTACACGGCAGACCCTTTGACGTCTTGGCACGATCAATCGTCAAGACAGTTACCGACAACGAGACAACTTTAACAATTAGCAACCCCAATTCCGGAATCCGACGAACGGTGCCAACGTTCCCTAGGGGACAACGAAAAGGCGCCTGTGCTAAGCCTCCAGAGTTTACTGACCAACATGCCAACGAGCCTCCCCACCGGTGTTTTCACAGACCATTGAGGAGGTGATTGGCAACAATCACGGAGATGTAGCGCTAACGCTGGAATATGACCATTCTACTGGTCTTGTAAATGTTGTGTCTACCGCTTTTCTTGAAGAAAACATTTTAACTACTTTATCCGCTACTGACGCTGAGCTTTCCCAGAAAAAACCCAAACATTACCGACTCCGCTCTAGCGTACTTGTACCTTACCGCTTCCGAATCATTTCAAAACATTGCGTCTACCAATACTTATCTCACTACTCTTCCCGGAGCATTGTCTCCTGCCGTTCTTGGACTTGCTGCTCCTCAGGCTACAGTAACCAAGCTAACGCTCCCAAAAGGAAAGGGGTTCAAGTCAAAAAGAAATATAAGCCAGTTGCGCTTAAAACAAAACCTGTTGCCACGCACTCTCCAAAAGGAAAGGGGTTCAAGTCAAAAAGAAATATAAGCCAGTTGCGCTTAAAACAAAACCTGTTGCCACGCACTCTTCCGAGACGTTTAGAATCGAGCGCCAAATCATTGGCAACCCTCTTGCCGATATGCCAACCTTATCACCAAATACGCCACCCTTTCAGCCCACAGGACGTTTTACCACGGAACGCCAGCAGCAGTTTGCCAAGGAGCATGATACAGGGTTTTTGACCAAAGATGAGTTGGAAGTCCTTACTGATCTCATCGCTAAGCAAGATAAAGCCTTCGCTTGGGAGGACTCGGAATGCGGCAGTCTACATACAGACTTCTTCCTGCCTGTTGTAATCCCAACCATTCCTCACGTACTGTGGACTGAGCACAATCAACCGTTACCGCCTGGAATCGAAGCTGAGGTCTGCCAAATTATTAGGACCAAGATAAAGGCTGGCGTCTACAAGCCCTCAAACAGTTCTTACCACTCCCGATGGTTTTGCGTCCTCAAAAAGAACGGCAATCTACGCATAGTTCACAGTCTCGAGCCGCTGAATAGAGTTACCATACGACACTCTGGCGTACCGCCTTTCCCTGACCATGTTGCTGAGTCCTTTGCCGGGTGTATTTGTGGCGCCACCCTTGACCTCTACGTTGGCTACGACGAACGCCTAATACACCCTTCTTCCCAGGATCTCACTACTTTTCAAACTCCGTTTGGCGCCTTGCGCCTAGTCACTTTACCAATGGGCTGGACAAACTCAGTCCCTATATTTCATGACGACATCACTTTCATCCTCCAACCCAAGATACCGCATAATGTATGGGCTGGACAAACTCAGTCCCTATATTTCATGACGACATCACTTTCATCCTCCAACCCAAGATACCGCATAATGTCCTTAGCTTTATTGATGACGTTGGCGTCAAAGGCCCCAAAGACTGGCGGCTCATAAACAGCTTACCGGCAATCCATCCCAACAACTCCAACATTCGCTTAGCACTTTGGGAGTTTTTCCAGCTACTCAACCGAGTTCTCCAACATATGAAGTATAGCGGTGGAACCTTTAGTGGTCACAAACTCCTCCTTTGCATGCCAAGGTTCAAAATACTTGGTCACATCTGCACTCCCGACGGTCGCATTCCCGACAAGTCTTGCTTAGCACTCTTGGAGTGATGGGGTCCTTGCCGTGACTTATCTGAAGTTTGCGCCTTTCTTGGTACCATAGGCGTTCTCAGGATATTCGTCAAGAATTTTGCTGTAACCAGAGTTACGGGTTAGAACTATCTTGTGTGTATCACACAAGTGCTAAATCAGACCGCAGTATCGGATTGACTAGTACTTAGAGTGAAAACAAGATGTTATCTTACATAATACTCTACTAAATGATTATAGCGTTGTTGACGCTAAGAACACGGATGACTCCGTTACATACCCCCCAATGAGACCAAATACTCGGTCTTTAGGAAGGGAGGTGGAACGAGATAAAGAATGCATGATAGTGCAGACAACAGATGGATAACACGCGTACTGCGTGGCTGCAAGGCGTTAGCATTTATGCGCAGTGTAAATGTGTTGTCTGGACACAATAGGAAGCAGTCCTTATCAGACAATGGCGCAGGTTGCACCAGCAGTAGATGGAAAATGTGTATGTATAAACAATTAAAAAAAACAAAAAAGAGTGACCCCTTCTCTGGGTCCGCTGTATCTACACACGACTCTAGAGTGCGTATCCGCTGGAATGGTTCGAGTGGAATACTTGGGAGTACATACACAATAAAGTATTAAATTGGGTCTAGGACCTGGATGACGATGCTCCCGCAACCGTGCCTGTCTCAGTCACCATTGACTCCTCCTCCAGTGCGACGTTAATTGTGGGAGGGGGAGGTGCCGATTCTGTCCTCGGTGGGGTTATAGGCCCCTTGACTGCAGGCGTGTCTACCACCATAGGCTCTGTTAGTGCGACGTTAATCGCTAAAGCTGTGGTGGTGAGCGTACCCTGCTCTGCCGTGCATGACAGGAGATTGACCCGGCCTGGGTCCATGTCAGCGGTGGGCAGGTCATGCGCTGCCATGCGTTTTAGGAGGTGGACCTGGTTTGGGTCCATGCCAATGAGATAGTAGAGGCCATTGGCCTCAGGGTTTTCAGGGAGACGACTTTCCTTGTCGTGCTTGAACATAAGACGATAATGATCGTCTTTGGTCATCTCCCGCCATCTATCCCATTGTGGGATTGCGGGAGGGGTGCCGTATCTATTCAAGCGCTCCATGCGCTTGTCATTGATGTCGCAGAAGATGTCCATAGACATCATGGGGGCGTGAAATTGCTGCTCCAGGAAGACCACTCCGTATATATAGGCGTGGTCCACCCAGTTGGCAGGTATCCAGTTGTGCAGTAAGACGCGTAACACGTCGTCATTGGAAAAGTTCTGTGCAAAGTCGTCTGGTATGTGCATGGGATGAAGTTCTAGCTGGTGCCCTCTCTGGGGCTCAAACAGCTGGTCGGGAAACATGGCATCATAAGAGGCAATAGCCTCACAGTAAAGACCTGGGCGGGCCATGACGAGGGTCATGCGCCGCACAATCATGGGCTTGGCTGCGCTGTTAGCGCAAAGGGCTCGGCATAAGGCGAACCTGAAGAGGGTTTGCCAGTGCATATAGTAGGCATGGTCGACCGCAATGCCTTGATACGTGTTTTCCAACCCCGGACAATCAAAGATCAGCGTGTACTGCGCAAGCTGATCCAGGTCAAACAGAGTGGAAGGGTCTTGAGCGCGCATTACGCGCAGCGCAGTCAAGCCATCTTCTTTCGTGCGCAGAAAGCACCCTGGAATGTGTCAGCGCTCAACGAGCGCAAGGTCGTCTGTCTCCTGGGCTGGGTTGACGAGGTTTTGATAGCGCAGGTCCTTCATCAGGAGCATCATTGTTTGGTCATGTAATGACTCATCGGTTTGCTGGGCGAACATCTGAAGCTCCGTGATGAGGAGGTAGGCGGTAACCTGTTTGCGACGGGGAGCATGCTCGTTCGAATAATATTTGTAGAGCCGATCTAGCTCTAATGGCGTGCGCGGAAGGCTGCAAGGGGAATACTTGTAAACAACGCTGGCCGGAATGCCAGCATGGTGCCCAGACGAAAACTCATATGCCGCTGCCCAGTTGGCCTCGGCTCCCAACAGCACGGTATTCGAATGGTACAAATAATATGTGCAGTGGCTGAGTGCTCCCCTGAAGCACAAATTTGTTTGCTCGATATCGAGCGGTCCCCACACCTTCACTCCCAATCCATCGGGAATTCTCCCCGAGAACTCATCCTCGGACCTCTGCTTGAGGGCCTGCAGCTCTTTGGCGCAAATCGCCTTCTTCTTTGCAATGCGCTTATTGCACGATACTTGCTGGAATTGGTCCGCCGCTGATTCCCCTTCCTCTGCCTCCTCCTCATGCTCCGAGCTCGACTCTCCATAGTCGCTCTTGTCAGATAAGGAGGCCACGGGTGCTTTGCCTTTTTCAGGCATGGAACAATTCTTTGAGGTCACCACCAGACCGTCATATTGCTCGGGAGAGCGAGGGTCGGTGGTCAAGACGACCACGGGAAAGTGTGCCTGCGGTGCAGGCATGGTAACAGCAACAGAAACAACATCGAGACCTTCCCGGCCTGTGCAGGAATGCCAGCTGGGAACTCTATCACCTCCAGCTTGGAGGCATCAAGAGGAGGCTTACGGCCTTGACGTTGGCATACTGACCCTGACTTGACTGGGGCGGAAGATCCAAATGATGGCTGAGCCACCAGGGGGACAGGCGCATTTTGCACCAGAGTTCTCCCCCCAGGCTCAGCTCAAGGAGCAACGGTAGTGGGCACTCTTGATGCCACAGCGACGGTTTTGGACCCTCTAAATGGGGCCCGGGATGATGCGGTTTCCTGCTGGCCCAGGGACAGACCTGCCAAGGGTTCACTGACTGCAGTCAGCGACTCTGAGGAGGCCTGAGGGCCTGACTCAGGCAACTGTGATGACGAAGCCACGGGCTGAGCAGGCTGCTCATGGCATGCAAATTGCGCTTCCGACGGCATCCTTGCCCATGGAGGGTTGACTGGTCGACTGGGCTGATATTTAGCCCTCTTGACCTCGGCGGTCGGTTCCTTGCCCATGGCGATTTTGCGCTTAGACGCGTGTTCGATCTGTTCCAGCACTGCAATGCGCTGCCTCTTCATCAGCTCAATCTGGTCGAGCAATCCCTCCATCACCATCACGGCCAAACTGTCCTGCAGGAAGGACGCAGTTGCAGGGACTGGCTGTCCTGCTGCTTCCAGTCTGCCCAACAGCACGTCTGACACTGCTAAACTCTGCGCTTGTGGCGCAGGCTCCCCATATGACTCTTTCACGGGCTGATGCACCCATGGTACTGACAGCGGCCCTGTCACCACACCCGCATACGTCGGATGCGACGCAGCTGGACGTGCTGACGGTTCCTGATAGTAGCGCTCACGGCGCGTGCTGTCCTTTGGGCGCCCATAGCGCCCTTCGTCATTGACCTCCATCTCTTGCGAGTGGAGGGGTGTCTGGTATGGAAGCAGCTCGTCATGGCCTGGATAGGCCACACCCGCTGACTGAAACTGGCTTACCGCCAGATATGGCGGCTGCCTCTGGTACTGATCGGGATAATCACGGTTTTGTATATTTGGGGGTCTCCCCCCTCCACTAGAGCCTTGCCGGCTCTGATCACCCTTTTGCGGCCCCCAATAGGCCATTTTCACTAGACACGTAGACTACGTGTATTGAGACTGAGAAAAGAAAGAAAAAAAAACAATCTCCCAACTCCGCTAGTGGTGTAAACAACCACAAATACATGCCACCCGGCCTCTTACCGGCGATCAAAGTAGACTTTGTCCACATTCCACCACCACACGTGCATTACGCGTGTTTTGCTAGCTGTTGAGGGCGTTTCACGCCCTGCAACTCTAGATACCTGTCCATCGCTGCAAGGTCTTTGCAGTTCACTAGTGGTTCCCAGGTAGTATCACCTAAGCTCCACCTCACCTCGAATTCAAGGCTTTCTTTTGTCCACTGGTGACCGATGAGGTCATCTACAAACCACTCCTGGTCATTGCCAGTTCCAAAGTCATACGGCTCCGGAGTTGCGCAGTTAGGGAAGAGCGCATTACTACTGACCATATATGGTTGCAATAGCGACACGTGAAACTTGGGCACTATCCTGCGCGCTTGCAGCACCTGGGGTAATTCCAGCACGTAGTTAGACGTGCTTGGCTCCGCCTCAAGGACCTTATATGGTCCAATCCACTTCGGACACAACTTACTCCCAGCACGTAGTTAGACGTGCTTGGCTCCGCCTCAAGGACCTTATATGGTCCAATCCACTTCGGACACAACTTACTCGCCCTGCCTTTCGGCAGGTTCAAGTTCTTCATCGAAAGATACACTAGGCTCCCTTTCTCGATGTCCAGCTCATCACGTCTGCGATTATTCGCATGTTTGGTCTGCCATACACGCGATTCTATAATTGCATCATGGGCATCTGCCAGATTCCTTAGTGCGTTGCGCGCAAACTGCTTTACTCCCACATGAATAACTTCGTCCATATGAAGTTCACGGATCATGGATGGCATGTAGCCATTGTTGAGTTCAAAGGGTGAGTACCCTGTGGTTTCCGATATACTTGCGTTTATCGTGAATATCACGAGTGGACATCTATCCACCCAGTCCTTCTGATCAGGACGTACGAATGCTTGCAATATTTGCGTGATATTTCTATTCGCATGTTCAGTTTGACCATCCGTTTGCAGATGAAATGATGTCAACATGAGCAACTTTGCTCCTAGCAGTTTGTGCAGCTCCTTCCACCATTTGGAAGTGAACTTAGCATCTCAATCGCTTACAATCGAGCTTGGCAATCCATGGAGGTGTACTATCTCCTTGAGATAGATCCACGACAAGTCCGACGCTGTCATGGTGGTTCTCACCAGAATGAGATGGACCATACTACTATCTCCTTGAGATAGATCCACGACAAGTCCGACGCTGTCATGGTGGTTCTCACCAGAATGAGATGGACCATACTGGTCATTCTGCAGATCACTACCCACAGGTAGTTAAAGCCTTTCGACTCGGGGAACGGACCTATAAAGTCCATCCCAATCGAATCCCAAGGTTTGACCGGTATGGGTAGCAAATGAAGCTTTCCTGGTGGTGTCAGGGGACTCCTCATTCCTTTCTTCTTTCACTCTTTATTTCTTCACTCTCCTTTCATTCACTTCCTTATTTCTTCTATCATTCTCTTATTTTGCTGTTACTACTTTTTCAACACTATCTGTTAGTACTATTCTCAACCTTTGAGGTGCTCTGGTTCTTTAGCTATCACTCAGACAAGTGTGGGCCCTTCAGCACCGCTCCAGGCTGCTTAGATAAGCCGGAGTTTGCCTTTCTGACTTCTAAAGTCCGGAGTTTTCCTCCCTTGTTTGCACACTTGTTTGGTTAGTCAATTTTCGAGTTTTTAAGGTTTTGTTGTACTGTACAGTTGTTTCCCACACTTCAGAGGCCCCAGAAGCGTCCAACCTGGCATAGGGAATCCCCAGACTTGTTCTCTTTGGATCTCCCTCTGCCAGGTGAAGTAGCTACCTTGATATTGTCAGTATATATTCTAATACACTTTGGATCTCCCTCTGCCAGCTGTGTGACTGAGCCACAGCCTCTAGAGGTCGCCCTTACAGGTGGCTTCAAAGTCAATACTTTCGACTGTTGACATAGCTCGCATGTTGAGCAGAATTGGCTCGTCTCTTTGGCCATTTGTGGCCACCAGTACCAGCGTCGCACATAGTCCAGCGTTTTCTGAGTTCCAAAGTGGCCCACTACTCTATGGGCCTGGTCCAGGATAGTCGTAATCAACGACCTCTCCCAGGGAATGCAGATGACTTTGGACCCCGTGGGTCTGGTAAGGTAGACGAGCTGCTGCTCCACCTTGAAGCGTGGATGCGCTTGGATATTGTTCAGAATTTCTATGAAGAGATTATCATCCTTGTATCCTTGCTGGATACGTGTGCGGAATTGCGCATTGCCTAAGTCAGCCGGTGCAGGCGTATGGTCCTGTGACTCCAGCGCTTGCTGGAGCGTCATACCAGTACCTCCCGTCGGCACCCCTTGCCTCGTCTCTTCACTTGGCTGAGGGGCCTCATGATCCACTAGCACCTGGGCTTTGATATCGCGAGTCTCTCGCTGTTCGTGCAGTCGCTTACTGCGACGTGTTTCCTGCGCTCGCATGGCGTGTAACTCGACCCTATGTTCCCTGATTTCATGGAATCGATGCAGAGGCAAATCCTCGCCCTCTGGGTCAATACGTTTGTCCGCCTGGACATAGTCATGCGTGTCATGGACATCATCTCGAGTATCACTCTCGAAATATCAAGACAGGCAATCCGCAACTTTGTTCAATTCACCTTTTACATAGGTGATGTCGAACTGGTACCGCGACATGTAGTCAATCCAGCGATGTTGTTGTGGAGACAGGTGCACCTGAGTCTTGAAGAACTCTAGTGCTTTGTGATCTGTAATAATGTGGATCTTATATCCCATCAGGGAGACAGGTGCACCTGAGTCTTGAAGAACTCTAGTGCTTTGTGATCTGTAATAATGTGGATCTTATATCCCATCAGTTTATCCTCCCACTTTAGGAGGGCTTCCAGGATGGCGAGTGTTTCTAACTCATGCACAGCATAATTCTGCTGAGCAGCAGTGAATTTACGGGACATAAATCCTGCTGGTCGGCAAGTCTGCCACGTTTTACCCTGGCCAAACATGGCCCCAACCCCAGTCTTCGACGCATCACAAATGAGCCAGATGGGCTTGTCGATGCGTGGGTCAATTGGCCAGATGACTGGTGTTTTCGTGCATATGCGCTTAATCATCTCAAAACACCGCTGATGCAGTGGTCTCCAATGAAACAGTGACCCATTCTGGGTCATGACCATAAGTGGCCCGGTGTATGCAGTGATGTCTGGCAAGAAGTTGCCAATATAGTTCACCAGTCCGACAAATCGTTGGATATCATTATATGTGCGTGGAGTACGCCACTCTCGGATTCGGTCGAGCTTATCCGTATCAGGATGAATGCCCTTCTCGTCAATGACGTGACCGAGACAATCTATACTCGTTGCGTACAACTCGCACTTCTTCCATTTGAGATAGAGACTGGCCTTCCATAGCCATTCAAATACGACTCGTAGGTGCTGCTCATGCTCCTCAATGGAGTCAGAAAATATGAATATATCGTCTAAATAGACGTGCATGAACTTCCCGATTACATCTCGGAAGATTGAGGTTATTAACCTCTGAAATGTCGCCAGTGCATTACAATCACCAATCTGCATGATGTTACTCACAAACGTCCCCTTCAGGGAGGAGAACAGTGTCTTTGGTATATCCTCTTCGCAGATGCGAACCTGTTCGTACATGTCTGTGAGGTTGATTTTCGATCTATACTTTGTTGTCGCGACATCTTCTTGTATTACTTCCTGATCTGGAAGAGGTGTCACATCCTTGACTGTATTATTATTGCGCTGTTGCGCATCCAATGCAGTCCTTAACGTTCCATCCTTCTTGGGAATACAAAGTAATGGTGCAGCTTGCACCGCTGGTCGTGGTTCCCACCACTTTGCGTTTATGTATCTATTCGTCTTTTCACGAAGTTGATCCTGTAGTGCTCGCAGGCAGCGAGTGGTTCCCACCACTTTGCGTTTATGTATCTATTCGTCTTTTCACGAAGTTGATCCTGTAGTGCTCGCAGGCAGCGAGGCAAATGATACTTGTACTGCTTGTTACTGTCAATGAGGTTAATCTCATGATTAACCTCCCGCCACGGAGGAAGCTCTTCCTTCGTTCCATTGACGATATCAGCAAACTCCAGTTGCCATTGCTGGCGCAATCGAGGAATATCCTCCTCTGTAAGGCTCAAAGCCTTACCTTTTCCTTTGGCTACACGTGCTATACGCGGTTGAACCTTTGGTTCAAATCGCTCCCGTAAGGCACGTATGTGCTCCTCTGTGAGATCTCCCAGATTCAACCTTACAACCAGTTGTTTCCTTGTCGTATTCGCTGACGACTGCACGCTTCTTGCTTTCAGCGAGAGTCCATCAAATACAATATCCGATGTTTCGGAAATCTCGTCCTCTCATGCGTGACGGTACACTTCTCCCGTCTGGGTCGTCTGCACCCTTCCCATAGCCTGCGTCACCATTGACGCTACCAACTCATTCCACTCCCGTGGCATTCGTGGGTCATACACCCATTGCACTCCTGGCTGAGGCACTGGTCGATTCATTAGCGACCTAGTGCTACCCACAGTTCCCATCGTACTGTATACCTTGTCCTTGACAAGATCCTCAACCTTCACTCGAGAGCTAGTTGGCTAGCATTTCCAGAAGGTATATCAAGTCCTTCCACCTCCTGTAACCGACCTCGATGACGTGATCGCAATTTTATTTTCTGGTCCTTGCAAGCCATCTGCTAAGGAGCTACAGAGGCTACCTCTGCTCATGAGCAGACGGAATGTTCAGTGTGCGTTAGAATGGCTCAAACTTAACCATTCTTCATATAGCGATCTGGAAATATTGTATAGCAACTTAGAGGGATATCCTGAAGATGTTCCTCCTGTGTCCGTTGTTCATTGCCAAAGCGCTGACGAGGCTGGTACAATAGACCCAGACACTGGTGTCAATGTGGGCAATTGCCCCTTTGTTGTCCATGGCCTCACAGGTGATGCTTTATCAGCCAAGACTATAGATGAACTTAAAGGCCTTGCACTGCAACATTAGATGTCTAATGGAAAGGCTCTGCGTATTAGTCATTCTACATACCCCAAGAATACATTCGGCAATCCAGATTTGTATCCGCAAATGTTTCCTTGGCTGTTCTCCTATGGTCTGGGTGGCATAGGCGGTAACAAGTGTGGTGTATCAGTGCACGCTCATAAAGCCAACTTGCTTATGTATCATGATAAACGCTTTCAAACAGATACTGGATTCCTGTTCGCTGCTTTCAGCCATGAACAGGTAAAGGCTGCTACTAGTGGAGGCTATCTAGCAACAGAACGTGCAAACTTTAATGACATATCTGACCGTCTTACAACTGTCAATCCAAAAGTCTTTTCTGACCTTTCACAAAGAATGGCAGCTGGAGATATAGTGAAGCCGGTTACAGAGGATGAAAAAGCTTGTTTCCGTTTTCTGACCTTTCACAAAGAATGGCAGCTGGAGATATAGTGAAGCCGGTTACAGAGGATGAAAAAGCTTGTTTCCATGTAATAGATGACTTGGATGTAATTTCTGGTGGTGTCAAAGGGTCTGCTGTTTCCAAAAAACACATGCGGAATGAGATCTGGTCCCTTGTCATAAGCAAAGGTGCTCCTTCTTGGTATATCACCTTATCCCCTGCTGATGTAAAACACCCTATATGTCTTTATTACGCAGATAGCAAGACGTCCTTCACGCTGTCTGTGCCCTATACTTTGGACGATGCTTACCATCTTATATTCAAGAATCCTGTTGCCGGCGCACGTTTCTTTCATTTTATGATAAACGCATTCATAATCCACGTATTAGAAACCAACTTGGATAATCCAGAATTGTATGGGCATACTTTGGCATACTACAGTACCGTGGAGCAACAAGGTAGGCTTACCCTCCATTTACACATGCTTTTGTGGATTTGGGGAGTGTTAACTCCGGATGAAATCAGGGAAAAAATCATGGACCCGTCATTGGGTTTTCAAAAGGCTATTGTAGAATATCTAGAATCAGTACATCGAGGCGATTTCTTGACTGGAGCACTGGAAGACGTTGAAAAGCATATATCATTGAATAAAGCTGCACCGGGATATATGGATCCCACTAGGTCGCTTCCAGAACAGCCATCCATTCCTTGCAAAGAAGAATGCTCGTTGTGTGCAGCATGTGATAATGCAGCAGGATGGTGGGATTGCTTTTGTCATATGGTGGACGATCTGCTGTACCGATCAAACATACATACATGTACTTCCACTAAGGACAAAAATGGCATACAGAAAAAAAATAAGGAACATAAAGGATGTCTTGATAACCCATGGGGTAAATATAGAGCAAGACTCCCTTGTCCATTGTACGTGCACACAGAAGTTGATCTGACTACTGGTGCTTTGAACATGCGGAAGACGGAACCATGGCTCAATACGTTTACAAGTCCTCTTACTTACCTGTTTCGATGCAATACTGATTTAACGAGCCTCCGCTCTGGTACAGCCATCAAGACTGTTTTGTTGTACGTCACTAAATATGTTATGAAGCCCACTCTCAAAACATGCACTGCATTTGAGGTGGTTGCTTCGATATTCACTAAACATGCAGATATACTGAACGGTCCACTTAATCATCAAGAGAAAGCCCGCACGCTAATGACCAAGATAGCTAATGTTCTTAGCGCTAAAACAGAAATAGGATCACCAATGGTTTGCATGTATTTATTAGGCAATCCTGATCATAATACTGACCATAACTTCTTGACTTTGTATTGGCCTACTTTTATTCGAGAGGCCAGACGTTCTTGGGCGGACGATGCTGCTGACCAGTTACATGACAAGTTTTCCAATAAGTTGGCAATAATTAAGAGACGAGAACGAGTGATAGGGCTATCACCTGTATTTGATTATATTTTCAGAGGACCAGAGTTGGACTGAATGACTTTGTATCAGTGGTCATTGAGATGCAAGAGAGTAAAGTTGACTAACAGAACACATAATATATTGGTCGATGATGACGATATATCCATTGGTGGAACGAAAAATATGCAGGGATTGGTGGTTGTTAAATTCTCAACTCGTCATCCGCTTTCCGATACTCATGGTACTTATGTGTATCCTCCTTTATGTAGGCGTGTCCCTAATTTAGTAGGCAGAAATTTACCTAGGAAGGATCAAGGGGATAGAGAGTACTATTGTGCGACCATGTTAACGCTTTTCAAACCTTGGCGTACAGGACATGACCTTAAAAATACTGGAGAAACGTGGGATTCAGCTTTTGAATCTACATCCTTCAATAAGTGTCAACTCACATTGCTCAAGAACATGAACATACGATATAAATGCTTAGATGCAGCCGACAACTTTTATGCTCAGCTGAAGAGCGGAGGTGTATGTCTTACTAATTCAACGCTGACCAGAGATGAACTATCTGACATGATGCAGCGGGACAAAACCGAAAACTTCGAGGACATGGACAATATAATCGCAGGTGTTGATGAAGAAACATCCACTGTATTTGGCAAGAAAGAATTAAAACATAGATCTGATATGCTGCAAATGTCAACAACTATGGCAGATCTGGGGTGGAGAGATCCTATAATGGACGAGGTGTTTCCTCAAATCGATGCCGTTGAATCTATGAATGAAGAACATAACTCTTCTTACTGGAAAGCTGTTGTTACAGCGAAGTGGGATGAGGTGCTGAAAAGCCAAAATTCCAGCATACCTGCATGCAGTGGTAAGTTACCAGGCAGTGTACCAGAACTACCAGGACATGTCGACGTAGTCGATAGGAAGTATCTTCAGAAGATATATGTGGACGATAAATGGGAACCTACTATTGCTATTATATCTTCAGACTACAGGCTGAACAAAGAACAGCTGAGAGTGTTCTGCACTGTGGCTAATCATGCAACGTCGTATATGCCTGAGCAACTTAAATTGTATATGGGAGGAATGGGGGGCACCGGAAAAACCCAGGTGCTCTGAGCCCTCATTATATGCCTGAGCAACTTAAATTGTATATGGGAGGAATGGGGGGCACCGGAAAAACCCAGGTGCTCTGAGCCCTCATCAAGTATTTTGAAGCTAGAGGAGAGGCATATCGTCTGGCTGTGGTTGCACCTACTGGCACTGCTGCATCGCTTATAGGTGGCTCAACATATCATTTGATGTTCGGCATTAATGACATGGTTGGTGTATCGAAGAAACAACTCGCTCAAATTAAAACTCGTTTACTAGGTGTCAAATTAATATTTTTTGACGAAGTATCTATGTTATCGTGTTGAGACTTGTATAAGAATTCCGCAAGACTGGCTCAGCTGTCCAGTAGACTAGATATCTCTTTCGGTGGTATGAACATGGTATTTGCAGGTGATTTTGCTCAGTTGCTCTCTGTCGCTAGGCACAAAGGATTGGCGTTATATAGTAGAACTGTAGGTTTAAATACCAAAACGTTGAAGGATCAGGAGTCTGCCATAGGCAAGGCTGTATGGCATCAGGTAATGACCATTGTCATATTGCATAAAAACATGAGGCAGAAAACTCAGTCTACAGAGGACACAGCTTTGCGTACCGTGCTCAAAAACATGAGGTATAGAGCATGCACCAAAGAAGACGTGAAGTTTCTTAGGAGCAGATTATTGGCTGTCTCTAATAGTTGCCCATCTATATCCGATAAACAGTTCAGAAACGTTTCTATAATCACCGCACAAAACGTAGACAAAGATGCTATTAATATTATAGGAAGTACTTAATTTGCAAGCGAGAGCCGTCAGGAACTAGTGCATTTCTACAGCGAAGATAGTCCGTCATCCAGAGATGGTGATGAAACAAAAACCCATTCATCTAACTACACGTGCTCTAAAGAAACCACGAGATTTCCTCCAACTATACAGTGTGTGTTGTGGGACCAATCTCCATCATCTTGCAGTGTTCAAGTCATGGGAAAGCTGTTGTTGTGTGTAGGCTTGCCTGTTATAATCAAAAATAATGCGGCTACAGAATTATGCATCACCAACGGACAGGAAGATTTTGTGTATAGTTGGAAAAGTTGCATCGGATCGGCTGGACAAATTATGCTGGATACGTTATTTGTACTACTCAACAATCCTCCATAAAGAGTAAAAATCAATGGACTTCCTGGTAATGTGGTTCCGATTGTATGTACAAGTGTGCATCTTAAATGTAGACTCCCTAGCGATGACAGCGTGTCTTTGTCTTGATCACAGGTAGAGGTATTGGTAAACTACACCATGACGGATTATGCAAGTCAAGGAAAAACTAGACCTTACAATCCAGTAGACTAACTAAGTGTCAATTGCACCAAGCCTACTACACTGCACTATCCCGCAGTGCTACTGCTGCAGGAACGCTCATCATATGAGGATTTGATGCTAATAAAATACAAGGCAAAGTGAGTGGCGCATTGCGCAGGGAATTTTGTGACTTGGAACTGCTCGATGAAATAACCAAACTCAGATATATGAACCAGCTTCCTAAAAGTTTTGTCAATTCACCTAGACAATCTGATCTAATTCATTCATTTAGACAATGCAAACAAAAAGGTTACATGCCCCCTAACCTTCATACGGCCTTACGTTGGAGTGACAAGGACCTTTACGATGATGCATCATTCCCAGATATCAAATGGCAGGTTGCTAGTGAAGATAGACCTATTAAGCTACCGCAGTCCCCTAAAAGCAGATTTATTCCAGCTAAGGGCACTCAGCCCATAGTGCATCCTCAACCAATACACAGCAAAATAAACCGGAACCGCAATGATGGTTCATCCAACTTGAAAAATTAAATTTGGACAGATGTGGAAGACTGGTTGGAACTAAGTGGAATGCCAACAGTTGCACGTACGACGTGGTGATAACTATATTGTACAATATGTGGCAAGATGACATGTCACTATGGTCAACAACTTTCCGATCATTTGGGACATCAATTATGCGAAGAATGGAAAGCAACTTCTTATCAACACGTGAAAGTAAAATCACGCTGGAGGACACAAGAGACGCAATCCGAGAAACGTTTTGTATGGTGAACTAACGAGTGTTCATGCTGTGATTGAAGAGTTGCTTACATACAAGCGAAATGTATACATGTCATACATGCACTGTCCACACGGTTATGCAGTTAACAGAAGAGCTGTTACGTCGAATTCGTGTCAGATTGCCATACTAGATAATTCACAGCCATCAATACAACATTTCTTAAGGAACATGGAATTTCTTACTGAATCTCGGTGCAGAACATGCGCGTCTGAATTAGTTAGAATAATGAGAACAGTA
>JAMWFC010000054.1:1595865-1612673 GCA_027475525.1 Macrolepiota albuminosa | reverse complement strand
TAAGGAACATGGAATTTCTTACTGAATCTCGGTGCAGAACATGCGCGTCTGAATTAGTTAGAATAATGAGAACAGTATACACGGCACCAATACTGTCTTTTGATGTGGCATCAATCAACATTGCGATTAATAGACACGTCGACGTGCCGGTTTATGGGTTGGGAGACAGACGATATATCCTAAAAGGTATCATATATTTTGCAAATAGTCATTTTACTACATGCCAGTTTATGGGTCGGGAGACAGACGATATATCCTAAAAGGTATCATATATTTTGCAAACAGTCATTTTACTTGTCGATACGTGGATTCGTCCTTGAGGGTGTGGTTCCATGATGGTTTAATTACTGGTAGAAGGTTGATTGTCGAAGAAGGCAGCCTGGATACGTTGGATATACAAGTCTGCAGAGGTAGTAAAGCAACAATAGTGTTATATGTCAGAGTGGCGTAATCATATATTACCAATGGGGAGTTGTTTAGTTTGAATCAAGTCTGTGTATTTAAGGATATAGGTCGTATTACCATATTACTACGAAGCCATACACCTATGCTAGAAGTGATATTGTTCAAACGACCCCCTTGCAAAATCAGGACAGTTAACGTGAATTTGGACGCTATGAGGTCATATGATCTTCAAACTGGTCGTACACCTCAACACTGACATAATATATGTTAAATGTGCCCATAGAGAATACAATTTAATCTGATTTAAACTAAAATATAATTTATTTTCGCTGACATAATATATGTTAAATGTGCCCATAGAGAATACAATTTAATCTGATTTAAACTAAAATATAATTTATTTTCATCTACGACAGCTAAATAAGGACTAAGTAGTCCGTAAAGACGATCCTCGGTATACCTATTAAGTGAACAAAGGTGCATGTTATATAAGCGTTTGGTGGGACAATCAATTTACTTATATATTTATTTAATTAATTACTTATTTATTTTTCTGATGTGCATGTATTCACGTGTATTAAACGTGGTTTGTTAGTTAGTAATCATGAGTTTGGGCACGTTATGTCTACTGCATGTTCACCTGACCAATTTCACGACCGTGAAATTTTTAACATGATGGTATATTATGTAAGCGTTTGGTGGGACAATCAGTTTAATTATATTTGTTTATTTATTTTGTCATTATTTTAAATGATTATTAAATTATAAAAGGAATGACTAGTAAAATTAAAAATTATATTTGTTTATTTATTTTGTCATTATTTTAAATGATTATTAAATTATAAAAGGAATGACTAGTAAAATTAAATACCAAATTCGTAAACGTGACTTTGTATTACATAATGATTCGGTTGAATGACTGTTCAGATATTACGTAGCAAACACATATATATACATTTACTCGTTGTCATGCCACTTTGTACAAGGCTAGCCAACAAGCAAACCCGGTTTCTACTTGTAAAATTAAGAAATACAATTGTTTATGCTACGTGTCTATTTGATGATATGTATTACTATTTTGTTTTTTATATATTAAAGTACGTACATAATCCTTCACCTCTTCTCCGCTGATGTGCTCTCCACCTTTCTATGTCTTTCAGTCTGTTGGTTCCTTTTGGTGGTTTCTTATACCGGCTATGTTACATCTGGCTTCCTCTTACGAAATGCTATTGTACGCTCTAGAAAATGCATTCCCACTCCCGCTTGGTTGTACTGGTACTAGCATTCTATGTTGCCGTGTACTTGCTCAACAGACACCTGATGGAAGCAAATACCGTCACTGTATATTGACTTGGTACTTATTACTCACTCTGGGCTAGAACACCCCGATGGGTAAAAGTATATCAAGTAATACAGTACAGAAAGAACGTCAGTCTGATTGATCTATGGATTCGCACGAGTCAAAACGAAACGTTTCTGCACGAACTTCTACGGAAAATATGATGCGTTACTCATACACCAACGGGATGAACTACAATATACTAATTTGATAAACCAGCCAATATGTTGAGTTATCATTAAAACATATAGTTAGCGCAAACTCACTACTTTACATGACAAATGTACGATGTCGATGTGTCCTCTCAATATATCTTCATATACATTTACATTTGTTATTCCACTCACATAACATCATGTCCACGCTCCCCATAGCTAGTATTCAGTGTTGGTGCCCCCGCACCTCCGCTACATCATCGCGTGGCAGACGGATGAGGGAAATGGTGGACGTTGCCTTATCTACAGTATCCAGTCGGTACTTCGATGTATTGACGTGGGTGAACGTTGCCAATCTAATGTTCTGGTGAGTTTTTCTGGACATTTTAGCATTTATAGGCAGTTTTATGATGTCGAATTTATATATTACCATCAGCGCTTATGCTCATAGAGACTGTAACGCGCGACATCTCATGATAAAGAGATTCGACCAAGAAAGTCGTCTCGTTGCGGCTTTTCACTTATACCCAAGCGACGATGAGCAACACTTAGATGAAGCATACACTTATTTGTATGCCGGTGCATCGTACAGCTGGATGGCTCGGGCCATAACAGTAACGCACATCGTTCTGACTATCGTAACTCGTCATCACGTTTTCAACGCCTCTTCAAGAGAAATCATAAGTATTCAGTCATCTGGTATTTCATCGTCTAATTTTATTAGTGCGGGCACATTACAGACCTCACATGAGCGGAACGTATAAATTCTGTCTGTGGTATTTCATCGTCTAATTTTATTAGTGCGGGCACATTACAGACCTCACATGAGCGGAACGTATAAATTCCGTCTGTATTTTTCATGTAAGTCAGTTTAATTTTAACGCTTACTAGTCCTTATAAGTTCCACAGATAATTCACATATTTTATTATAGTATCAACGCACTGTATTTACACATTTTATTCTAGTAAATACAAATTGTATTCATCTATCGACGTATATGTATATATATCATATTTAAAATTAGGAATATTTAAAATAACGTTAAAATAAATAAATAAATAAAAGCAATAAATAAATAAATAAATAAATAATTAAAATTAGGAATATTTAAAATAACGTTAAAATAAATAAATAAATAAAAGCAATAAATAAATAAATAAATAAATAAAAAGTAATAAATAAATAAATAAATAATGTTATATAAGCGTTCAGTTGGACAGCCTGTTTACTTAACACATGTGCAAGCGCTTTAAATAGGTAAGCAAGCTTTCTGATGGAACATGTTTCTGGAACCAGCGGTTTATTCTAGAATGAAGTGGAATATTTTATATAACGTGACCTGCTATATATATGGCAATCTCCATGCACCTCCTGAGCAGTTTGGTTGTCAGCATCTGCTCTCATGGAGTCGCTCAAGCATGCGCTGCTGGCATTCAAAGTGCTGGGTATGTCTCCTCCCAACCGTATGACCATATGTTCTAAAAAATTTATATAGCCCCACGAGTGGATCACATACAGCTAAAACCAAATGTGGGTAAAGTCGGCAGATAGTTGAAGAGCTATATGTGTCTCTAGGACTATGATGCAAATCAACAGTGTGTCATCAAACCTGATTCAGGCGAAACCAGAAAGCTCTGTTTCGTTATTTTGCTATATATCAAGGCATCGACTTCATTGCTTCTATTTGTTGCCCCTCCAAAATCATTCCACAAGTTGTTTTCTACTCGGTGTTGGCAACATATGACAATAAACCAATCTACACGCAGCCAAGGTTGCAAAAGACTGTCTGCCTTCCTTTACCAACAGATAGTCCCTCACTAAACACTCTACACGTCTCAGGCAGTACCTTTGTTCGTCCACGCATAAGCCTTCGGTATAGCCAGGACCATTAACTTGATGCTGACTCTATGCCAAAGCTTGTATAGTTTGTTGCTTCGCATTATCCCAACCATACTGTCGGCATTCATACTCACACTGGTGAAGATTCGTCTTACAACATTGCGTTATATTAGCTCAAAGCAGCAGCTGAATACGTGTCATAATGGCTGGTCAGTAGTGGATTGAACAATTTTATTTTTATTATTATTAGTATTTTTTAGGATGTACAGCAAAGCCTCTGGCCACGTCTGGACTCTCCAAGGACAACGAGGGGGCCAGCGTTGGCCGTTTAAAGCCAACGAGAGCATCGTGGGCAGGTATTTGTACTAAATTGGTACGTTGGTATTATCGATTGTACTTCAAACTTTTTTTTTTTTTTTTCCTCTCGACTTTAGGTCGTGCAGCAAAGCCTCTAGCTGCGTGCGGACGCTCCAAGGACGGCGTGGGGGAGGAGGAAGGGGGGGAGGTAACGTTGGCTGTTTAAAGCCAATGGGAGCGACGTTGATGCGTATATGTGACTGTCACACGTGTATTTGACACATCATGGCGTCCTGGACATTGCTCAGCGTCAACGCTGCTTTGAACGTTCATTCCCACCCTGTAACATCCATGATTTGCTTATCGACTTCTGAACAATCATCCCATGCAGTTTCCAGAACTATCGACGGTGGTTCGTCGTATAAAATAGGAAAAAACGAAAGCAGAAGGACTGGTGTAGTTCAGAGCATCAAGTGCGTATATTTGCACCTTTTTTTTTGGCTCTGTTATACTCACAGATGCGCAGATCTGTGCATGCGTATGTATCAAAGGGGTTATAGGGAGTGTCAAGGATCTGAATTGTAACAAAGAACAGGTTCATTGCCAGTTTTCGACGTAATTCGTCGAATAACACCCCTTTACAGGCTACGAATACGAAGCCTTGTCGTACAGGGATGTACTTATTCTTGTATGGCGGTCGTGTTGACGGCAACACGTTCTACGTGTACAGGGACAATGTTGACAAATGAAAGATCTATTTTTTTTTTATTTTTTTATTCTTTTATTTTTATTTTATATATATGTGTTATGTTTACGAATACTGCTATATACGATTTGGACATTGAATATTATACAAACGTTGCCGGTATTCCTCCTTTCTGCACTAAGTTAATGTACCGCGTCGTGCCGCGTTGGCACGTCACGCTAACGTGGTCACATTAACACTGCCACATCACGGATTCAACACCCTATGCTGTAGACCTCGGTCCACCGCAGGCCAATACCTTTTGATCAAGTGTAGATCTCGGTCACGCCGTGCTAGCAACGGCCCATACAAGCAAGTTATTTCTGGTCTGTAGACTTAGCGTTTACATATATCTACAAAGGGAAGACCGGACAGACAACCTTGAGGAGGAAGGACGAGGTTCGAATCAGCAGGAAACTAAAGCCTACAAAGGAGACCAGAGGCTGCAGTGGGTTACGAGGTGTCGAGAGCGACTTTTAGACAGGGCTGAATGGGGTGATTACGTCAGGCTTGATCTCGCTTCGTGCTGATTTGACTTTGCCCAGTACAGGCTTCTGCTTTCCATTGCTTACAGGTTTCAGCTTTAGAACTCAATATACTCAACAGCCCCCTTGCCCGTTCCCAAACAAAAGACCCAAATCGCCTCTAATGTCCCCTTACAGCTCCCCAAGTACCCGCACCTCGTACCTGGCCCTCGGCCATCCCTATACACCGTCCTAAAACCCACACTTCAGTCTGCGCTTTCTGACGCTCTCCACCTCCTTCCTCAGGACCTTCGCCTTCTTTGAATCCACGCTCACGCTTTTGTACGCCCATTGGCATGAGCGTACTCAACAGCTCGGGACCAGTCGTGCACTGCACATCTGGCGCACCGCACACCTCTTGTATTGGACATCGGATGGGCAAGGACGAGCCCATCGATCTTGGGAAGCGACTCCGATGCGGGAATTAGGGCGTGGCAGATCAAGCTGACCTCGCAGGAGAGGTTAAGGATTGAACGAACAATCAACGTCCTCGAGAAATCTGACCCTCCGGGATCTCGGACTCAAAACAGATTTATGCACCCAGTACGTGTTGTGCCTTTCCGCGAAAGCCATAAGCATTTATTCGGTCATCTAAGCTTCATTCGAATGTGCCCAAACATTTTTATAGTATGTATTTCCCAATTTTACTCTCGATCCACGTCTCGTCGCCCTTTTGTAGTTGCATTGCTAACGTCTCCGTCTCTTCATCATCTCTACAAGTCTATCTCCTCTCTTCGGACCATTTTATCTGCTCCTTTGTTCTCTTTGGCGTACCGGGGAATTGGTATGATAAATATTTCCACTATCGTTGTACCTGTGTCGTCTTTCGGCATAAAAATCGCATATATGCATATATTGAGTCGAGTTCCATGGTTAGCATGCGAGATTATGGTGTCTCTGCATTCACAGTGTGAGATGTCATCCCATATGGGGCGCGCCGGACAGTCTGGTAATGTTCCAAGTACTCGACAAGCGTGTCGTCACCTTTGCTGCGCGCAATGTCAAGCAGTGTCTTCCCTTCAGCATCCTTGACCGTCCTATCCCATCCGCGGTCAAGCAAAAGCGTCACTTTTTTCGGCACGTGGTGTCCCAAATGTACCAATTCATCGTGGAGTTCATCCTGACTTGATAATTGGGCACAATGATCCAAAAGTACCCCAGCAATATCAGAGTTTCTCTGAGTGAGAATGGCAAGGTCAAGTGCTGTAGATCCGGAGTGTGCTCGCGCAGAGATCAGAGCTGGCTCTCGTTCAACAAGGGCATTGACCACACCCAGATTGCCTGCGAGGACTGCATTATGCAAAGCGGTCCAACCAACATAATCACAACACGTAAGGTCTATTCCTCGATGCACCAATTCACGAAAGTCTTCTTCATCACCGTCATCTATGCATAAGCGCAAGAGCCGCATGACCCAATCACTGCCAGATTGAAATAGGTTGGGACCGCCCAAATCCAGAAGCCACCGAGATAGGACACGATTCCTGTCTTCGAGTGCCGCTCGATAAGCTCTAGACAGTACACACCTTATCCCTTTCCAATCCTTGAAGCCAGCAGTAGGTTCGTCTAGCAGAGTCTTAAGATCAAAGGTCGTCATGAAAGTTTTAATCAGTCGGCTATGTTTGTTATTTCCAATCTCGTCCTCCATGGAAGATGCAGAATACATATCTGGCAATCTTGATAAAGAATATTTGACTGCAGAGAGAAAATGACTATTTCCTGAGCTTGGGTTAAGGTATCTACTCAGAGGACGGTCAAAAGATTCCTGTTTTTTAAGTGAAGACCATTCATCAAGCAAGCCACAAGTCCCCTCAATGACAATTTCTTGGACAAAGCGGTTAGATGAGTGGTTGAAAACCCAGTCCAAGGAGTTGTAACCGAGACTATCATCAGGACGTGATTGTTCCAACACTGCATCGAACTCTGCTTCTTTCAGAGCCTGCCTTGGCATCGATTGTGGTCGAAACGGTCGGAAAAATCTGCGACGACGGTGATTGGTGAGCATATACCAGAGACGCAAGCAGTTCCACCTCGTCATACTAAAAGCGAACTTTATCATACTAAAAGCGAACTTTAGAAGTCGAGCTAGAGGGAATATCAATGGGATACGGTAGGGACAG
This sequence comes from Macrolepiota albuminosa, assembly GCA_027475525.1. Lineage (NCBI taxonomy): Eukaryota > Fungi > Basidiomycota > Agaricomycetes > Agaricales > Agaricaceae > Macrolepiota > Macrolepiota albuminosa. Next base: position 1,605,248 of record JAMWFC010000054.1, on the reverse strand, counting down.
GCCAAATAAAATGCGGGGAGCACCGAGGATACGAAGTAGAAGAGAAATGTGACAGCAGTGATCCCAGCAATGATTCCACATATTGGACGGGACAACTGCGAGACATAGAGGGCTAGTCCGATAAGGAAAACGGCGACTGAGCAATGTAGGATTAATGGGAGAATCTCAATGATTTTGCTGAGTTTCCATTTCTCAAGTCCCTCAAAGCGGAATTGGCGGATCCAAGCGCGAGTTTTGGCATCACCAGAAACCGTTGCAGTATAAGCCTGTTCACTGTGTTAGACTACCTAAAAGAGGGCAAAGGAATAACAAACTTGAATCCATTGTTTGGCTAGAACAGACAGGAGGGCAGTTGATAATGAGAGAGCGAGACTGGTAAAAAAGAATCCATTCACCCATGCATCTGTGGAAGTGTGCGTCCGACTTTGGGGACCTAGCGTTGCTGCAGGGACAGCATTGATGCTCGATCCATTTCCGGCGGCTCTCAATAATTGGTTGGTTTCGACAAGGAGAGACACCATAATCTGCGCGTTGTCTGGTTGGAGCACTTGAGATGTTTGAGCGACAAACGTAGTTACGACTGCCGAGAAGAGTGCAGCCTGTCTTGGAATTAGGAAGACATCTAGGAATATACGTCCATCAAGACTCACAAAAACAAGGAGACTTTCAAGGATGCTCTGAAAGCTTTCAATCATGTCTGCATCATGACTCTCTGCTTCGTCAAGGTAGACATTCCACACGCGTGCATACTCTTTTGCTTCTTCTCCGTGTTTGTCAGGATTGTACATCTGTGTGTAATCGTAATTACGACCACCTGGGAGCTATAGGGTGAATGTATATCATTTCACAACAAATGCACGACAGTACCCAAGTTATGGATGCCGAAGGTCCTAGGGCGCGATGCATGCAAGGGGTATGCCATTGTGAGTAGGAAAGATGTTATACGTGGCAGTTCTTCCACGAATCAAATTGTTGATTGATGATGATTTACTAATCAGTTACCTTGGATATGATAGTATCGAAGGGAGGAAACAAAAGACAAGGTAGAGGGTCTTCATGTTTTATCATTCCTTTGATTTGTTTGCATTGACACTGGGTCATCTGTGAGATATTCTGAGCAGCGGAAGAACAGGTAGTGTATGGCTGCCCTCCAGGTCAAGCTATCAAAGCCAATGAAGACGGAGTGATGAGTTCCTTGGTCTCTCCAAATAGAATATATTTGGTCGCCCTTGCTCTCTTGCACGGATCCCAGGATGGAAACCGTACTCAAGCCGGCACGGGCGAGTAACTACGAGACAAAGTGCCTTAGAATATGAGAAATGAGAGTAAGTGATAAGAAAGAAAGAGAGGGGTAAGTGGTATTGAGGGTGGGCGAAAGAAAACTCGTAGTCCAAAGGACTGACGAGCTCTACGTGAGTGGTGAGAAGGAAGCAGGACGTGAGTAATGCTGACCTGACGAGCTCTACGTGAGTGGTGAGAAGGAAGCAGGACGAGGGTCTGGTAATGCATAGCTAGACTATATACAGGGTCCGTAACAGTGAAGTGAAAGAAACAATGAGCCATTGTCTTTGACGCGACAAAGCGATGTGATAAGTGTGACGCGACGCGTCCAGGGTTGAGCGAGGGTCGGTTCGCTTGCATAGACCTCGATCAATGCTTTGATCGATTCATTGGTCTCTCCCCAAGGTCACATCTAGTGATTGATATGTGCCATGTAATTGTATATCTCCGAACAAGATCTGAAACAGATAATAGAAGAACATATGGAAACATACACAAGGTCGAAGAACAACAGTGTCGGAAAAATCACTCGCCTGGGTCTAAAATCCAATCGTAGCGGTGCACGTGTGCGCCGGTCCCCGACTCTTACATACATGTTTCTTTTTCTTTTATTACTTTTTATTTTATTACTTGTATGTATGTACTCTTCTCTTCATTCGTTTTTTATTTTCTTTATTTATTATTTCATTATTATTATACATGGTTATACATTATTGTAAGCTGAGGCTACAGGCAACGCCGGGAGCCCAGCAAGAGATAAGGCAGGTGACTAGCACGCATTCTGTTCTTTCCTTTTATTTTACGGGTAGACTCCAATTTGATAGATAGTCAATATGAGACACAATAACTTCTTTACTTTCAGATTTCATTGCTCGCCTTCACATTCGAGCAATTCCAATATTCAGATATAGATATGATAATGATAAATGATATGATATGAATACATACATTAAGTGGTACAATATATGTAATATATATTATATTATTATATAATAAAATAAATAAATAAAATAAAATCTGTTTGAAAAAAACATATAGATATATGTAATATATATTATATTATTATATAATAAAATAAATAAATAAAATAAAATCTGTTTGAAAAAAACATATAGCGTATTGTAATTATGAAAATGAAAGTTAACTTACCTATGAAAAGAAAGTAATACTACCTATTGATGTGTCATTATCGTTTTGTGTTGTAATATATGCAAACTTGTAATAAAATGAGTTCGAAGTAAACTTGAAGAGTAAATGAAGATTTACAATGATTTTTGAAGCTGTGTTGAAAATATGGTGTTGAGTTACTTCGAAGTAAACTTGAAGAGTAAATGAAGATTTACAATGATTTTCGAAGCTGTGTTGAAAATATGGTGTTGAGTTACGTGGCTGGAAACGACGTGCTTGACAATGATATTTTCTGCCATCCAGCTGTATGAATTGTCCAAATATGCATAAGTGAATGCTTCGTCAAGGTATTGATTGTCATCGCTACGATGTACGTGAAAGGCGGTGACTAATCGTTGATTCATATTGAATCCTTTTAGGGTGAGGTGTCATGTGCGCAGGTCATGATGGGTATAAGAGCTGACATTAGAAAGATACAATATGTAAAAAAAGCGTTAATATAAAGTAAAATAGAAAAGCTCACCAAAATACTAGATTTTTGATGTTATAACCACTTAAAACGTCGAGGTACCATCTAGTGACAATGGTGAACCCAACATCTGCAATTTCTCTCATTCATCTTCTGCAGAAGGAGTAGGGAGACGTACACAGGTGCCAACACTGTATATCATCAACGTGTGGAAGTTCAGACATGGATGTTGTGTGAAGACATTGTTCAACGTTATACACCAAAAAAAAGTAAACGTATATGAAGTGATGTTGAGAGGAAATATCAACCGCATATGGTTATTTTTGTATAAGTGAGTGAGTGTTCACTAAAGTCATACTTAATGTCACTGAACATCTTGGTTGTTTTAGCAGATTGGTATATATAAGGCTTCATTGCATAGTTGTTCGAGTAATACAACGGTTTTTCCATGGTCGCATTTGCAGAAAAGATTTGTTTCAAGCCGCATAGATCCATAGATTGAACAGGCTGAAGTCATACTTACATTGTACTAATTGCCAGAATTTTACCTATCGAAGCATTCTAGCTTGCAACAAGTAGTAATAAGTACCAAGTTGAACCACAGTGATTGATAGTATTTGCTTCCAGTAGGTGTCCATTGAGTGAGTACACGACAACATAGACTGACGGTACCAGTTTGTTCTAGCAGAAGAAGCGATGAGCATATAGCATTCTCAGAGTTGTGCAGTAACATGACCTATGAGCAAGCTAGCGGTAAAATAGTTTAAAATCGAAAATTTTAAGAAAAGACACAGAGTTGTGCAGTAACATGACCTATGAGCAAGCTAGCAGTAAGATAGTTTGAAATCGAAAATTTTAAGAAAAGACAGGGAGGAAAGAAAGAGACGTATGTATTATGTATAATGATGATCATTCTATACAAATCGAAAATTTTAAGAAAAGACAGGGAGGAAAGAAAGAGACGTATGTATTATGTATAATGATGATCATTCTATACGATACAATAATAATAATAATAATAAAATCATTATGTAATCGTTCATGTGGACAAACACTTATATAACCGTTTGTGGGGACGAACACTTACATAATGATTGGTCAAAAGACAACATCACATGTTCAAACTTTATATGTGTGATCTATATTTCATATCATTCAATCACAGTTCCATGGTTATATTGTCTTTCATCATCATATATACTCGAGACTCCTGGACAACACTAAGGTCCTTGTTGACTTTATTCTCAGTAGCTATGATTGTACACATGTGAGCACGAGGCACGTATATCAGCTGTGCCGTTTTCATCAACGATGAACATGATGACGTCCTAGAGTTCAAGAGATATTGCCTGTTTCATCCTGTGAGCGTTCTAGCCATCCCCAGGTCAACGTTCAACATTCACCCCTCATCAACCCCGCATTTAAGTACACAGTGGCTTGTGCTGCTGTCTGTGACCTCGCCGTTGGCTGACGCACTTGTGTGTGTGTTTCCCGGCGTTTCTCTGGCTCCGGCTGTAGGTGCCTCTGTCTCTGTCTCTGTTTCTGGTACAACGAGCAGGATAGACGCTGAGAAGAAGACTCAAAAGAGGTGGAGAAAGGTGCTCGTGTCTGTGCCTGTTTTCTTGTTCCTGTCGTCAAAACTAAAGTCAAAGCAAAACTTGACGCATCTATCAAAGTCAAAGCCTCACTCTGATGCTCACACTCAGAGTCATGTTCACGTCACGTGAAGATCGCGAATAAACAGATGGGCCATTATCATTGACAATAGATCCAGTCCTTCATCACATGGATCAAAATACTTGATCATTTCTTGGTAAAGCATACACAGCATGTTTTTGTAAGCGACTGTAGATATTCTCGTCATAAGGATAATTGTTGTTGTATTCCAGTCTGCTATGCTAATTCAGTCATTCGAGATGTACAATTCAATGCTATCATATCAAGATTTGGGAACGCCATAGCACTCTTTCATGTCAGAGTCCATATTATGGAAAGAGCAGCTTCCATCATAATTAGTCTGTACAGCTTCCATTATAATTAGTTTGTATTTGTATAGGCATGTTAGACCTTGTCATTGTTTTTTTTTTTTTTTTTGAATAGTGTTTGGTGTTTAGACCTTGTCATTGCCTTTTTTTTGTTTTTTTTTTGTTTTTTTTTGTTTTTTTTTTGTTTTTTTTTTGTTTTTTTTTTGTTTTTTTTTTTGTTTTTTTTTTGTTTTTTTTTGTTTTTTTTTGTTTTTTTTTTGTTTTTTTTTTTTTGTTTTTTTTTTGTTTTTTTTTTTTTGTTTTTTTTTTGTTTTTTTTTTTTGTTTTTTTTTGTTTTTTTTTGTTTTTTTTTTTGTTTTTTTTTTGTTTTTTTTTGTTTTTTTTTGTTTTTTTTTGTTTTTTTTTGTTTTTTTTTGTTTTTTTTGTTTTTTTTTTTTTTGTTTTTTTTTTGTTTTTTTTTTGTTTTTTATTTTTTGGAGTAGCGTTTGGTTTGGTATTAAACCTTGACATTGTCTTTTTTTGTTTTTTTTTTTTTTTTTTTTGGAGTGGCGTTTGGTTTGGTGGTGTAGTCTGCGCCATAGGTATGTTTTTTTTTGACTCTGTTTATTTATATACAGTGTGGATGAAATTTCGTTTTGTATGTACGGTTTAGACTACATATACCGGATATAACTGTATATGCATAGAACAAACATGATGGTTCTTGTGTATGTCAGTATAGTAGTGCCGTCATCGTCATCTCAATCTAACTGTATATGCATAGAACAAACATGATGGTTCTTGTGTATGTCAGTATAGTAGTGCCGTCATCGTCATCTCAATCGTCACTTTCTGACAAGTATGCGTCCATCAGATATTTGTTGACATTTATTAACTCTTGGCGGTGGGACTCTAGTGCAATGGGCATTAGCTATTATCACTTAGTTTAAATGTGATGTTACTTACCTATATTTTATACTAGAGTCGTCAACTGTTCATTCTTCATTTTCACTTCCACTTAGTTTAAATGTGATGTTACTTACCTATATTTTATACTAGAGTCGTCAACTGTTCATTCTTCATTTTCACTTCGTTGATGGCTGCATCGGATAAGTAAGGCTGTAATGTCAGTATGTCAGTAGAAAATTTAATATTGAGAATGGTGCTTGCCTGCATTATCGACGGCTTTCTCTGCACGAGCTAGAAGGCTGTACACTGTGTAAATAATCAATCAAGGTCGTATCCAAAAGAAGCAATAAATAAGATTGTCACATACATCTTTTGTTATTTTTCATCGCGGCACGATACTTTTCTGTCATGAACTTTAGCTCCATCTTTGTATCTCCGTCGATTGAAGATGAGGAGTTGGCTGGTGTAGAAGATTGTTGGTTCTGATTTGTATTCATGAGAGGAGATGTGAGTCGCAAATTGTAAGGGCGACCTCTAGAGGCTGTGGCTCAGTCACACAGCTGGCAGAGGGAGATCCAAAGTGTATTAGACTATATACTGACAATATCAAGGTAGCTACTCACCTGGCAGAGGGAGATCCAAAGAGAACAAGTCTGGGGATTCCCTATGCCAGGTTGGATGCTTCTGGGGCCTCTGAAGCATGGGAAACAACTGTACAGTACAACAAAACCTTAAAAACTCGAAAATTGACTAACCAAACAAGTGTGCAAACAAGGGAGGAAAACTCTGGACTTTAGAAGTCAGAAAGGCAAGCTCCAGCTTATCTAAGCAGCCTGGAGCGGTGCTGAAGAGCCCACACTTGTCTGAGTGATAGCTAAAGAACCAGAGCACCTCAAAGGTTGAGAATAGTACTAACAGATAGTATTGAAAAAGTAGTAACAGCAAGATGAGAGAATGATAGAAGAAATAAGGAAGTGAATGAAAGGAGAGTGAAGAAATAAAGAGTGAAAGAAGAAAGGAATGAGGAGTCCTCTGACACAAATAGAGTGTTGAGATGTATTTTAATAGTGGTTGCCTCATGTCGGTGATTGAGATATATTTGTACATTGTACCGGTATATTGTATGGTTGCAAAAGACTTCTATAGAAATCATGAGATTGATGGTGATAATGTCAATTGAATTAGGTTACTAGTATACTAAGGGGTATTTTTCAACTTTATTTATAAAAATAGCAATATGGTGATAATGTCAATTGAATTAGGTTACTAGTATACTAAGGGGTATTTTTCAACTTTATTTATAAAAATAGCAATTGCAGAAAAGGTAATGGACGTACTTAATAGTCTGAGAAGTTCATGCCATATGTTCAGTCCTGAGTTAGAAGAAGGTAATGGACATACTGAATAGTCTGAGAAGTTTACGTCACTTGATTAGCCTTGAGTTAGAATATAGATAGAAGAGGTAATGGACGTACTGAATAATTTGAGAAGGTTATGTCACTTTGTCAGCTTTGAGTTGGGCTGTGCAGGTAATGTTGAGAATCGGACGGATCGGACAATGACTTTTTGGTCTGAATTCGAAAAGGTTGAGAAATAAGCGCTTAGCACTTGGTGTGTTTATTCAAAGAGGTGGTACTGCAAAAGACGTTGGTGGATGGAAGGGCATTGGATTTACAAAGTGGATTGATGAGTCTTTGTTGCGTGATTTGTTGAAGGCATTTGTAGATTCAAGTTGGTGGTTGTTTGTTGGAGGCACATCATCAAAAAATAGTCATCGCGTAGAAGAGGTAATTGGACATACTAATAGTCTGAGTGTGTGATCTGAGATGTACTACCTGGTCAATCTTGAGATGGGCTGTGCAGGTAATATTGAATTAGATAATGACTTTTGGTTCGAATCCAAAAATTGTGTTGAGAATGAGTACTCAACCATGTTTATTTTGCTGTTGGCACGGCACTCTCATTAATATTATTAAATAAAGATCTCTAGTGTTAAGAAAGCATCATACTTTGCTGCTAGTGTAAATGAGTCAAATTGATTTCAAAAATTCATCTTTTGTTAGGTAATTTGTTAAAGAATGCATGTACAGTGTGCATATGGCAGTGCAGTGGTTGTGAATTTACGTTCTATTCTGAAACTATGATGAGTAGACATGACTGGCAGCTCTGATAAGGACGACAAAATGTCATGATATTTGTCAGAACTTGGTATGTTTTACTAGTCCTTCTCGTTGAATGATGAATATACTTACTGAAAGATAAGTTAATTGATATATTCCTATTCCTAATAAGCGATAACGTAGCACATATCTTAGTTAAAGCTTAAAAAGCTTAAGCTTAAATATTTAAACATGTGGCTTCAAAAATTGAAGACATTTTCTGACATGCAAGGAATAACCTCAATCTACAATCTATCTATGCTATATCTCGGAACCATGACCCAACATATCAATGAATAATTTTATGTTTAGCTCAATATTTCCAAGCTCTTGGGCACAAGCATCCTATGTGGATAAGAGTAGCCAAAGTAATGGATCTCAGCTTTTTCGACGATAAATCGTTGCAATGTGTTTGAAGATTGTCAAATGGAATGTAAGACTTTGTGTATGGGCAAACAGCTGAGTGAGAAGAAACAAGTCTTACTCCTAAAATTATAATACTTGATTTTTTTCTCATTTGAAAGATTAGACAATGTTGTGAGGGTCTTCTGTGCAAAGTTTTCAATCCTGTTTTTGCATGTAACTGTGTTTTTCTTTTATTTCATTCAAAGTGAATATATTCAATTGCATTCAACAATTACATACACTTCATTCAGACCGCAATTCGAAGAATATATAGAGTTCTCAGCATGTACTTTAAAAAACAACTTATAGTAGCATACTAATTCAATTCATCTTGGTACTGCGCCTCCCTTTGAAAGTCTTTATCCTCATCGAAATCTGCCTCACTAGTCAATTTTGTACGCTTTGTAGGTCAAAGTGGAAAATCTTCATCAATATCAATATAACGCTTCCGGACTCCTCGAGATACTGCAGATTCAAGATTGTGAGACTGATTAGCTAGCTCATTTTCCAATAACTGATAGTAAAAGTTTTAGTTTATAGCACTTAAACTCTACTCGATGGAGACTGATTAGCTAGCTCATTTTCCAATAACTGATAGTAAAAGTTTTAGTTTATAGCACTTAAACTCTACTCGATGGGGTCTCACCGTAGTTCCATGTTTAGCGACAAGAAGTAACTTATCTAGATGAATTAATGGTGCATTCTTTCGCCCAATCTTGACGGTGCGAAAACTGATACTTGCTTCAACAAGTTGCCCGATGCGAAAAACTCCAGGATAAGCAATCTGCTTGTACGTCTGTCTGTCTATAAAGACTGCTTTATTTTTCAATTAATTGATCAATAAAAGCAAACTTACCTGCTTCCATAGTTAGGAACTAGTTCTATAAAGACTGCTTTATTTTTCAATTAATTGATCAATAAAAGCAAACTTACCTGCTTCCATGGTTAGGAACTAGTTCGTGAAAGACAATAATATTGTCATCAGTATGTACATATCTACCAGTCTGAAGTAGACCAGTAAGAACGCCGTGATTGTCTACCGCCTCAGGAAGTGCTATTTCAGTGAGC
>JAMWFC010000054.1:1562915-1595765 GCA_027475525.1 Macrolepiota albuminosa | reverse complement strand
CATATCTACCAGTCTGAAGTAGACCAGTAAGAACGCCGTGATTGTCTACCGCCTCAGGAAGTGCTATTTCAGTGAGCAAATGACTCTGCCCTTTTGGTGTACAAATCCTTGTCCTTGGGCAAATAGCATGTGTCCCCAGAAGAACTTGATAAGGTTTATACGCATTCATATCACCTTCGGCAAACGTTCCATTGAAATAAGAAAAAATAAGATCTAGTGCTGCTAAATCGTCATCAAAGTAATCGCAATTGTATGGTGCAATAATGGTAACAAAGTAATTTAATGAATTGGATTCGTTTTGGCAAACACTAAATAATAGCTTGAATAAGATAAAATTGAATAATAACAGCAAATATGGCAACAGACCAATAATTGCTTGAAAGAGGAGGAAGCCTGAACTCTAGAATAAAGCCAGAGAAATCAAGCAAAACTTCCAAATCCGTTCCATGATAAACAAGACATTTAGAGCCACCGGTGACAGACTTGACTTCAAATGCCTCTTCAATTTTCTGCATTGTATTATAGTATGCAAGTTGGCGACAAAGGGAGGCACCTGCGAGTCGCAAGTTCGCAAAAGAAGTTGCTTGATTGACTATAATGAATACAAAACATCATCAGAATAATGAGAAATCACATGTGTATTTTGACTTTCCTGCATCTTCACAATTCAAAATTTCAATCCTCTTATCCATGGAAAGTTGCAACAGTGATTGCATTTGATGGTTGTCCATTTCGAACATCTGAATGAAACTATATAAATATGGCATTGGCAAACTTGCAGTAAAGCGTGTTGTCCTCTATGATGATTATATAAGAATAAGTGTCTTACCATTTAAAAACTGATACACCACGGTGAAGTTGCCTCTTGCATCGATTACACTATTATAGAGTACACATTTGTGATCCCATGATACAACTTCTAATTGATGTTGATAGATTTTAACAGGTAAAGTGACGTTGCACCAATGATAAGCGCTACCAAAGATGCTATTGATGATCCTGTGATGCTACTTCTAATTCTATTCTATACTTCTAATTCTAATTTGATATAAAATGACGTTGCAAACGCCACCAAAGATACTTTTGATGATCTTCTGATGCTGCTTCTGACAGAAATAGGTCTCATTGCTTGCTAACATAAAACTTGAAAAAAGATACTTTTGATGATCTTCTGATGCTGCTTCTGACAGAAATAGGTCTCATTGCTTGCTAACATAAAACTTGAAACTTGCTAAAAATTACCAGACTGCTTTTGATAGAAATAGGCCACATTGCTTGTTAACACGTTGAAACTTACTAAAAATTACCTGATCTTAGCAAACCAATGTTGAAAGCAAAATAAACGACTTCTAATCAACACAAGTGTGAAAATAATTTCTAATTCTAGTTAAATTAACGTGCTTAAAAATGATCGGCGACTCCACTGTTTTTGTTATTGCTCTAAATATGGTAAGTGTGAAAACGCTTTTTGAGGATAACGAATATGCTTTAAAACAATCAGGTTGAAAAGAACCTCCCTTTATACCTTTGCCTTCAGTTTTTCTCATAGCGTCAACCAAATGGCCCGACTTTCAGCCAAGTACGTTACTTTACTTTCATTGTCAATATTAGTGTTTGATTCTAATGAGTAACGGTACAGGAAACAACAAATAAGATCTGAATCAGACACTGAAGCTACCATGTTAGAGCAGAAAACAAAGAAGAAGTACAAGCGAATGACTTCCAATGAAGCTAACATGCAAGAAGATATTAATAAGTCGGACTCGAAGTTTGTTTTCAATCGTACCCCTTTTCTTGATATGATAAGGCTTATTGACATTGTAGGGAAGAGACAGACGAAAGCGGTTTGAGTTATATTCTTGATAAAGGAAAAAATATTGCCAGTGCCAGCAATCAGTACGTGTTGAATATTTTGCAACCACCGCAATTAATTGAACTATAATCTATAGAATGCTACATGCTAAAGATGTTGTATCTGAACTACCTTACGCTGAATTCATAAACAATTCGACTTCACAAAATATGTAAGTCAAAATATTTGGATCACTTCACTTTATCAGCTGACTTTTTTTATATATTACTCTAGGCAAGATGCCAAGTCCAACGACACACAACCTATCATTCTAGAAGCAATCAATTATACATGCTATGACACCAAAACTTCCCAAGTATCCGAAGAGGCTGTTGTCAATCTCGAATACTCCTTTCCTAGTGCAAGTTGTCTTATGGAATTGGATGTTTGTGTACCTAAATCAAGTAGCATTCAAGTCATCAATCTCACGGCTGCTAATCCTCAAGACTTCCAACAAGGATTTGTCTTCCAGCGAAAAAGATTTTCTACAGCCAAGCAAAACTTTTTCGTCTTTTATCTTGTTGGAATGGTCATATTTAGCCATCTGGTTGACGAAGGAGACCCACATTATATATCAGTTGCTTTTTCAGATCGCACGTTTCCTCGTGCAATGGCCTTTATTGGAGCGGTTTCCAACAAGGAGAATTTGTCAGTAATCACGCAACAGGATGGCGTCTCCCTTACAACAATGCTCACGAGAAAGAGCACGAGTCGTTCAGGTATACAGTATAATTAATGACCATCACTTAATATAGAAAGCTAACGACTCTTTAGACAAACCGGGTTCATCTACAAGACTAGCTCCTGCTTCTCCAACAAAGAAGGGTGATCGCAGCCACACCAAGTTATCTTGGTCTGATGCAGTAAGACCATACGGAGATTCAGGTAAGCCATAAAATTCACCCACTTTTTTCTATTATGGCTTATTATAATTGAATAACGATTCTAGTACCAGTTTATGATGGGCGACACCAAAAATTCAACCTTGAAAAATATCAGTCATTGCCTTATGCATACGTTGATGTGGCAAACTGGTCCGCTGTTATTGCTACACGAGCTATGATTTGTGCCTTCGGCACAAATTTCGTAGCTCATTGGGGGCTTCACCCCCAAACCCCCCCCAACTAAGCCTCCACCCTAACCTCACTTTGTTCAGTTAGGGCTCCAAGTATGTATAGAAAACTCAATGCTTATTCCTGGCCCCAACCTCACTTTGTTCGGTTAAGGCCTCGGCATTTCACAACTCAGTGCTTATTCCCGGCCTCAACCTCACTTTGTTCGGTTAAGGCCTCGGCATTTCACAACTCAGTGCTTATTCCCGGCCTCAACCTCACTTTGTTCGGTTAAGGCCTCGGCATTTCACAACTCAGTGCTTATTCCTGGCCTCAACCTCACTTTGTTCGGTTAAGGCCTTGGCATTTCACAACTCAGTGCTTATTCCTGGCCTCAACCTCACTTTGTTCGGTTAAGGCCTCGGCATTTCACAACTCAGTGCTTATTCCCGGCCTCAACCTTACTTTGTTTGGTTAAGGCCTCGGCACTTCACAACTCAGTGCTTATTTCTGGCCTCAACCTCACATCGTTCGGTTAAGGGCTTGGCATTTCACAACTCAGTGCTTATTCCTGGCCTCAACCTCACTTTGTTCGGTTAAGGCCTCGGCATTTTTTCGGATTTTATTCAGCATTTATAAATTTTTAAAAAACTAAAAATCAGTATATTAGTATTTGAATTTTTCCTCATTTTCTGGTGATTTTCCTGCAATTATTTGAGCATTTTCCACTAACATCTCCTGAAAAACAGAGCAATTGAATTTTTCTTGAAATTTTCAGATTTCTTAATTATTTGAGCATTTTCCACTAACATCTCCTGAAAAACAGAGCAATTGAATTTTTCTTGAAATTTTCAGATTTCTTTAAGCATTTATAGGCCTCAAAAAATTCACAATCAGTGTATCAGTAGCCTTTGAATTTTTTCTGATTTTTCAGTGATTTTATCTGAATTTTTATCTACCAACATTTATTGAAAACAGACCAAAAAGACAACTATTTGTCAGCCTTAGTCATTGATGACTCAGCTGACAAATTTTTAGTCATCACATCAAATTCCCACAAAAGTTGTCGCATATACTATAGATTCACAGTTAGCATCTACAAGGGCTGCTTTGGAGACATGACTTCATTCAACATCCAAGATGTTATTTTGCTTGCTGACCCTGAAGAAGCCGATCGTCGTGCTGCTATAGTATGTTCACTGCCGATGTGGATTAAAGACGTGGTTGATCTGCTAATAAATGATGAATATGTTGAAATTGAAGAAGTAGAAGACAAAGCAGACTTTGTATAATTGTCAAATGTATTCCACCCTTTAGCGTAGAGTCCTTTTTTAGTTGGACAATATGATTTTTTACCGCGACCAGCTATCTTAATACTTCAAATAAGACATAGAACAAACGTTACCTAATGTGTTTTTGACTTAGTCTAGAGTGAGATGAAGTCTCATTGCTGAGTCCCTTATGGCAAAAGGTCAAGCCAGTTGTCATGCCTGTCAATTCAAAGCAAAGGCTTTCGCGTCTCAGTCTCATTGACTAGTTCTTTACAGAGTAGCGGAGTGTGAATTCATCTTCCTAAGTGTGAACGCCTTATGACGCCTTAGTGACATCCGACTCAGAGGGGACTCTCCTAGCTAAAGGGGTGGAATAGTATATCACAAGTAGGATTCACATACGAAATAATATAAGTGTGGAGTTGTCAAAGAATCAGAAATCAGAATAGATTGCGGTACGTGTATGTCACGTAGACAACCAGGTTGAGTAGTTGTCGCAAGGGGGGGACGGAGTGGATGGATGGACAGATTAGAATAAACTATACAATTGAGGAACATGTTGTTAGAATTAGATTCTGAAGATCAGGAATACCTCAATCATCTCAGTCATCTATACACCAATTAAGTTTGACAACCAATTATATAATCCTTCGTCTAGACGAACACTCCATTTTTGAAATAGAAATAAAAATTAAATAAATTCCCAACTAAACCCCAACACATGATTATATAAGTGTTTGTCTGGACAACTGCTTATATAATTCTTCGTCCATTTTTGAAATAGAAACAAAAACTAAATTCCCAACTAAACCTCATACATGATTATATAAGCGTTCATCTGGACAGCTGCTTATATAATCCTTCGTCCAGACAAATGCTTATATAATCATGTGTGTGGAGTTTAGTTGGAAATTCAATTTTCATTTCAAAAATGGAGTAAGTTTTTTTTTTGGAGTAGCGTTTCAAATGGCTTAATAGCCTACGTCCTTGGCAAGGCCCTCTTGCCCGCTGTGCTGCTCACCTGGGGTTCAAATCAGGTTTTTCTACTAGAGAAGGGAGGTGATTTTGAAGAGTCTTATTCCATTTGTTAATTATTTCTAGTGGTGAATGTGGACTATCATCTTCATCTTTTCTTATTACTCTGTTAATTATAGTGTCCATATAAAATAGGTCGCTTCTAGGTTCAGTATTTTGTGTACCCGGGTCAGACCTAGGGAGAGTCTTCTCTCAGCGTCCGTAATCTTCATTGGAGGGCTGCCTAGTACGGTGGATAAATTCCGCTCTGGCTACGTTTCCCTTGTTCTTCTTCTCCATACGTTTCTCGCTTTTTCCCATACAATCTCCTGACTAACACGGGAGCATTCGGTGATAATGTGATCCAGAGAGTCTACTTTACTTTACCATCATGGCTGCATATCCTCCGGCTCTTCAGGTCGAGCTTCATTGTTTGTTTGTCCCAGTATGATCCCACCTTGTACGCATCGTGTTGACATTTCCACAGGAAGACCCTCATTGTTCTGGAAAGATCTTCGTCACGTAGGCTGGGGTTTTCTTATTTACCATCATCACTGCCTCCTTTATTCCTTCAACCTTCTTTATTCCTTCAATCGCTTTTATCGTTTTATCTAGGCCTTGGTAGAGTGTCGCATTTAAAAACCACTTCCTGGCGTTTGCTTTCGTCGAGACTATAATGTGAGCATGTCTTTTGCTCGGTTAACATACGAGGCTGGGTGCATGCACCCAAATGAGTTTTCTAACTTCATGCAGTCACTACACTCGCAGTTGGAATCTAGGTAAGTATATCGCATTTTATCTTTCCCTCTAATATCTAATATTTCTGTATCCCCAATTTGTGTTTGCTTTTGAGGCACTCCGCTGCCTTCACACAGTTTATTTTTCTGACGCTTGCTTGGGTCATCAGCGGCTACATGATACCGTAACCATATCGGCATTTTCCTCAGGATTTCCCTGTTGATGAAGACAAGTCATCAAGTCTTACATTAAACTCCGCTGTCACTATAAATATACATTAAACTCCACTGTCACTATAAATATACATTAAACTCCGCTGTCACTATAAATAAGCAAGCTATATTTGGGCTCGTGTCCCCTCGTGCACAGTCACCTTTGTCTTCCACGATTGCAGGAACGGTGATACCTTAATCTGCTTGTCCACTATTTCTTCCGACTTCAGGGCATTGTTGGCTGTGATTGCATCAGCCACCAAGGCCCATAGTGGTCTGTTTGTTTTGAATTTCAAGTAAGATTTCAGCTACATTGCTTTATTTCTTGTTCTGATGTCGACTATCAAAGGGCTCGTACATTGTTTTCTCATTAGCTAAGGAGCTCCTCCCAGCCCACATAAACTTTACTGCTCTTCTTGCTTGTTGTCTTCCATCAATAGGAACGTAGTCGTATCATCAGCAAAAAGGTTCACAATTAACTTTTTGGCATGGCCTGGGATATCATAACCTTTTAGGTGGGATTCCTTGAGGGAGGCTGCTAACGATTTACAATCCTTAGGTTCTGCGTTGAGTCATTTATAAACTTGTTATTGAAGGACTTCTAGAATTGGTATGGAATCCCATCTGGTTCTGGTGCTGAGCTATTATTTGAGAGCTGTAGTGCTGTCAGCAGTTCCTTCATTTCAATTGTACTGCTCAAGTCTTCTTTTCGTTGTTCCAATGTGCAAGCCTTGATTGTGCCCAGAACTTTTAGGGTCTTCTCCTCATGTTCTTGGTCTGTGATGTCTTTGCGCTTACTTTGGAGTTCGTTATGGTAATTTCTGGCTATCTCGGCCATCTTAATTGAGTTGCTCTTGTATGCCGGCAAAGATATGTTGGGGCTTTCTTTCTTGAATGATGAAGGCATATATTACGTCTCTGGATTGACCGCTTGTTTGTTGGATGTTGTGCAATACTTGCACATTTGTTTCTCCTTCTAACCTGTTCTTAATCGCAATTTTCTTTCTTTTAGCCATGTGATATTTCCTCTCAAGAGATTCCAGTTTCTTTGTTATTTCCTTAACCGTCTCTGTTTTCTCTACATCATCAAGGTCTGGGTCATCTAGCTTCTGGTTCTTCGCAACTTGATTTTCTTTTTCTCCATGATATACTTTGGTACTAGGATCTTATCCCTTTCTTTTGCATAGGTTAATAGGTTTCTTTTCCATTTCATATATACAGTCTGGAGATTTGCTCCTGACAATCTGTTGTTGCCTAGAGTTCTAATTTTATCTAGTGCTATTCCATTCGGACTCTACTACATATTTCCTGAATTTTCCATCATTATGTATTATGTGGTTTTTCATAACCCATCTCCCTTTTCCCACAATTGGGACTCTGCGTGCGTTATCATGATGAGTGGATGGTCAGTTCCTGGGATACCAGTGGACGAGATCGACCAGTCACACGATGATAAGTTGAGAGGGTTCGTCATGTAGATTTTGTCTATTCTTAACATGGACGATGTAGCATCTTTGATGAAGAAGAAGGCTCTCTTGATTGGGAAAGCGTCTCTCCATGCATCCCTCAGGTATAGGATTTACTTGAAGTGGTCTAGAGCTTCAGTTGCCTCTCTCATAGGAGATTTATCCTGGGTGTTCTCCATCATGTTGAGGTCCCTGGCCATGACATCTACCTTAACTCTCAGGTTATCTGTAAAGAAGTTATTCAGTGTAAGCCAGAAGTTTCCATTATCTTGGCCGTCACTTTCAGTGATGTTTGGTGCGTACACTGCAACAAAATTGATTGATTAAGCCAGAAGTTTCCATTATCTTGGCCGTCACTTTCAGTGATGTTTGGTGCGTACACTGCAACAAAATTGATTGATTTCTTTGTCTCGGGACAATCACCTTCAATCCCGCACCTTGGACTTTCAATAGATTTTTTTTCAACACTACTACTACTCCTTGTTTTCCAGATGGGTTCTCTGGGTCAGGGGAGTGGAAAATTTTCAATCTCTTACCAAAGAGCTGCTTCACCTCTTCCTTCCATCCATCTGACAGGTGGGTCTCCTCGACCGATAGAATTCCAATTTTCTTTTTGTCTTTCGGTACTTGATTTACATGGTTCCATTTGTTTTCAGATCTAGGTGCTCCGGTTGTTCCAAAGTCCCTTCTTTCAAAAGAGCCTATACGCAAAGCTACATTGTTATGCTTGCGAGATGGCAATCTCGTGGTGTGGGTATCTGTTGACTTCCATGAAACTTGGCTGGAGCAGATAACTGGTCGTTCTATTTGGCCTTCTGGTTCAGGAGCTGCTATCAATGGTGAGGAGCTCTCTTAGTTATTATCCTCTACTGATGATTTCTCGTCTAAAATAGTTCTACAGGGAGCAGGTTGTGATATTTACTTCATTTCTGATTGAGCCTTGGCCTTGTATTGTGCGCTGCTGGGCGTTATCATCTTCTGCGCCACCACTGATGCTGTTAGTTACACGGATGGTGAATAGTCCTCCGAACTCCAGGTCTCGGGAGCGTTTGAGTCTTTGTATGGAAGATAAGGAGACGAGGGTGTGTGCGGGACGTTGTGTTGTTCATTTGGTTCAGTTGGGGATCCACCTCCGTATTTCTCATTTCCGGTGACTAGGGCTGGAGTGGTGGCGAACTCTCTTAGCCCTTCAGAAAAAGGGAGGTGCGAGCCATTGCAGATAATCTTACCTTGTTGTGTATATATTGTTGTTGATGTAGTTGATAAGACTTACGAAGTAGTCAACTGTGCTATCTCGAAGTGAAAGCATTTCCCAAACCTTCAGGGAGGACTTTGTGTTGAGGTTATGGCAGTCTTGCGAGATTAGCTGCTTTTGACTCTTTGCTCAAGCAGGACTGCTGCACGGCATCTTTCTCTATTTTTTTGTAGACTGCCTTTGTCCTATGACTTGGTTCCATTACTACATGTACCATGTATGGCTAATATGTTTCGGTCATTTCCCTGTTTTTTGTGTCATATACTACCAGAAAAACCCACTTGCTGTGCATGGTAGCACTCTATGGATTCCTCATCATGAACAATGTTAACTTCCAACTAGTTCCAGAAAAACCCACTTGCTGTGCATGGTAGCACTCTATGGATTCCTCATCATGAACAATGTTAACTTCCAACTAGTTCTGTTATCTTCAGGGTGTGATTTTCAAATAGAGTTTTGTAAGAAGATTCCAGACACAAAGCCATTGATCTTTTACACAATATATCAAGGTCTATACTACTGTAATATAGTCCAATAGTTCACAAAAGGAAAGAAGGAATTTAGTTGAACTTTGCATGCGATGTTGCCAACAATACCAGGAAAATGAGAAAAGCAGATTCAATCAACTTGTTCTAGATTTAGTTATTACTAGAGATACTAACTAAACTTTCTGAGAGTCGTGCTAGTATAAGTATAAGAGATAGTGTATCCAGAATTTTGAGGTGTGAGGTGTTTGTTATGTTAAAATGTTTAATCTATTTTACCATGCTAGAGCGGAGATGAAATTGGCTGCTTGGTTAGTGTTATGATATGTGATAGAATTTTTGAAACTTACAACTTTTGAGACATGCTCAACATAACAACACATCCACCACTCCCTAACTCAGTGCAGGTGTGTCAAAACCATAGAAAACATATTGTAATTGAACTTACTCAGCTGACAGCAAAAACTCAATCAGCAAGAAAAGTACAGTTCAACATTGGTGAGAATAAACACTGAGTGCAGGGAACAATATTCTTTGGCAAAAAAAAAAACAGTAAGTAAAAATAATCCAACTGATTTCAAATATTTATTTAAATATTTACAAGAAAAAATATTGTAACCAAACTTTTAATGGTACTTGATCTGATGCTATTGAATGCATTGCAGAGGGCTGTATTAGTTATTCCTGAGTCTAAGAACCAGAGTAAGCCTCCTGTGGCAATTTATTCGATTATTCTTTTAAGTTCAGTTAAAATTTTTTTCTATAATTTTAACAAACAAAATTCTGAAATTAATTGGATTATGTTTACTGTGTTTTTACAAATTTTCTATTATTTTGACAAAAACATATAAATAAAATTTTGAAATCAATTGGATTACAGTGCAGTAACCTTTCTTGAGACACCAACATATAACAAGTGAATTAAGAACTAAATTTTCAAGAATATAAATAAACTTTGAACTATGCAGACATATGGGTAGGTTACTTAGGAAGATATCTATGCATTTATATCAATATCTGAAGGATGTTAAGTAGTTATAAAAAGGTGAATACCACTGCTGGCACCAGATTGTGTTTCCATTGGAAAAATTAGAAAAGAAAGCTGTCATGCAATTTCCAATGTGTCAATTTTCAAAAGAAAAAGGCACTTTTCTTTGTTGAATGACTTTTTTTGTGGAAATTAATACATCAGAAATAGCATATCAGCTTTCTTTTACACTTTTTTCACTGGAAACACTTTTCAGTATCAGCAGTGTATGGTGGGGGTCCGAAATGAATGTCACAAGTAGAATTAAGTTGTGTCAATGATGTGTCACACTTGAGAAGTACTCACCACTGTCATCATTATAGAGGTTCAAATCTTGCTCTGATTGTCTATGTATATGCATCAAATGTACATATTCGTATACACCTTCAAGGCTATATGATAGAATCAAGATAATTAGATTAAGAAAAGTACAAGGTTGAAAAAAATAAAGTTGATTTGATATCAAATTTAGTAAAATCAGTACGTCTTTATCCATATTTATTGCAATACTCATACAATGCACCTCAAACTTTGATATCACTTAAATAGTGTGTATTTGCAGTTCTGTACTTACAATATGTAGATAATCTGTGAAGAACCCTCAAACTTTGATATCACTTAAATAGTGTGTATTTGCAGTTCTGTACTTACAATATGTAGATAATCTGTGAAGAACTCCAGTCGCTAGACGAATTGTCCCAAGGAAGATTACTATGCTGTATTTTTAGATTGTTTAAATTTGATGACGCTTGATTATCCATGATTGTGTTTAGTGCAAGTGTTTCATAATATTTGGTCTTGTATATCACGCATCTCTTTTTCTTTGACTCCCATCATTGATGTACTATACAATCATCTCTACCATAACATTTGCTCACTCATCTTCCATTATCAATTAACACTTATCAGTTCTTTTATATTTGCAGTAATCATCTCTACCATAACATTTGCTCACTCATCTTCCATTATCAATTAACACTTATCAGTTCTTTTATATTTGCAGTATTTTGAGCCTCTATGCCTGCATCTCACCGTCATCCACGCATACTTAATAAAACATTTTCATCCTACTCGTGGTTCACTGATGCACTACTTGTAAGAGAAGATCTTCCTTTGCGATATGGAGAAGATATGTTGGTACACGTATGTTGTACTGACAGTTTCCATGTTGTCAGTGATCTGATTTCTTGCTTTATATTCGTTTTCAGAAACTTGTCAAATTATGTTGTACTGACAGTTTCCATGTTGTCAGTGATCTGATTTCTTGCTTTATATTCGTTTTCAGAAACTTGTCAAATGTATATCCAATGAGGAGTGTAAGCCTGTGGAAGTGCACAAAGACGACCAGTTTTTGCTTTTTTGTGCCTTTATGAACAGTCAAGAAGTCACGTTGGTTCCTGAAAAAACATTGCTAGATGCCTGGTTCAAAGTGCTTATGGCATATCGTGTACTCAATGTATACGAGTTGATGCTCGGCAGTCCTCTTAGACCTCCTACAACATTTGGACCTATAGCGGACAATCACAAAGTGGTATGTCGTCTGATAAAATTATGCTGCTTTATACTCATCTTGCACTGTTTGTTGTAATTATATTTCTCATGTTTCATAGCCTATAGGATCACTGAATAATATATATTTACTGTTGGGCAAGTCCTATAAAGCATTTAAAAAACATATACAGGCACTTTGTGCTAAGGCCTGCAGAGATAAAACAATTGTTGATGCCGCGGCTCCGCCTATTTCTAGCGGACCGTTGATGACGCCCAAAGTTTGGTCAGTAACAAATGTAACTATAGTGTTACCGTACCAAGAGTTTGCGTTGGGCACGCTATAAGTGATGAGAGGAGTCCCGGGCAGGTCCCAGAGAACGCGTCTGGTGAAAATGGAGAAAAGTCGGTAACGGGGTCGGCAAGTGTAAAGCGCTAAGGTAAAGCGCCTAGGGAAGAAGCGGTAAGTGAACACGGCAAAGGTAAGCGGCAAGAGCACGATAAGCTTAGCGAAGTCTAAGCGTCGATAATGCCTGCCGTAGTTGCAAGGCGCGAGTGTGTCGAGTGTTGGCGAGTGTCTGTAACTGCCGATGAGTTTGACGTTGCCGACCGTAGCGTAAATGAGCTCTTGAGCGTAAGGGAGACTGAGGAAAGGGGAGTAAACTGTGGTCTATTGTTCTGATGGTGGATGTACAAGTCGGTAAGTAATATATATACTACAAGGAGTTCACCGTCGCCAGTGACCAACCATCGCCAAAGTGCGGTAAACTGGAAAATTTCATAGGGGTAGCTCCAATGGTTTCAGATCCCTACCGTCCTTTGAGGACCCTTGGCGCCACCAGGCAGCAGATCGCGGTGCTAAACCATCAATCCATCATCCTTCTGTCTGTCCAAAGTGCTTAGCGATGTCAGGCGCCAAATCGAGACGCTAAGCAGTGTCAGGCGCCAAGGTCAAACGCCAAGCTGTCCGTCAGTTTTTGATAGATCATCAGGCTTCTCGCTAAGCGCTGTTGTCAGTGACTGATGCCATCTGTCAGTTGTCATTCTGTCTGCCTGTAACAGGGGGACCTCTTCGAGGTCCCTATTCATTATTCCACCATATCCGCACCCTTAGGGGTGTGGGAAGCATATTGTAACAGGGGGACCTCTTCGAGGTCCCTATTCATTATTCCACCATATCCGCACCCTTAGGGGTGTGGGAAGCATATCGTATTAGAGGACATAATTACAGTAGTAATTATTTCTCTAATTAATTTACTTTAATTAATGTACTTTAAATTATAGTGTATTTACTCGTATTTGGGTAGATACTTTTTTACTTACACTACGTACAGAGAAATCTACCGATTTGGCAGATTCTGTGTCTTGTGTGAGTAAGCCAGTAATTTCTCTTACACTTTTTTGAATCGTCAAACGACGATAATCTGTACGCGAACATACAAGAATTATACATTCTAGAACTTAGTTCTAGAATCTCGATTGACAGCGACATCAACCATCAAGCTTCTTGAGCGCCGAACGCAAGCCGATTGATAGTGGAATGGATCACGAACCTCTGCCACCAGAACGGAACGACAATGTCGCCCCGGTGCAGAAGGACGAGAATGCCACACCAATGGCAGCACACACTCAAGATCAGCAGGTGGCAAATTGGGAAGAGGCTGAGGTCGAGCTGACCCCAGCCCAAACAGATATGCCGGGGAGCTTGCTCATGACAGAGCAGAGACGTCCAGCCCAGCGTAGAGTTGGAAGAGAGGTTGGGGTGGCTAGTGAGTCACCGCCGATCATACAGGTACCTCAAAGGGCACCGGTGCGATTCTCGGGCTTAAGGACGTCGGGCGGGGGTGTGGCCACACACGAAGAAAAAAAACCGTCCCCGTTTAGGGCAGGGGCTCCTGGAACGGCAGGAGAGGCTTGGACAAGTTCGGAAGGTAGACGAGAGGAAGCTGTCCATGAGACACCATGGAGGAATATACCGGAATCGACGCCATTGAGTCGACGACCTGGAGGGCAGCGGCCAGCAGTACCGGTGCAGACTACGGGGACAAGAAGACGTCAGCCCACAGTGGCTGATGATACGTCTGATGAAGACGAGAACGGACGCTATGAAGCGACCCTCGACGTTCAAATAGCTATGCTCTGGGCAAGGTTCCCAGAGATAAGTAAATTGTCGACGAGGGCTAGGTTGAAGTTGTATGTGAACAAGCACATGCAATTGATAGAGGCTAGAGGCGAGGCGCTTCCAGAAGCGGGAACAGATGAGTATATTTCGGCATATATGCAGATCTTGGACCTGGAAGCTCAAAGCTACCTTGACCGTAAAAGTCGCCGAGGGTCGGCTGCATCCACCCCAGCGGAGGCGGAGCTAATCCCTACGATTCCCGCAGGGAGAGGGAGTTCCCCTCACATTGAGGAGGCGTTTAGCAACATATTTGCCCCACAACAGGCGGGGGAGACTCAGGAGCAATACCAGACGCGAGTAGCGGCTGGGCAGAGGCAGCAGCGGTTCGTAGGGTACCGACCTACAGCTATGTCCGTGGCCGAGACGGTGACGTCCAGACCGGCTACACATGTACTGTTGGAAACAGTACCGGAGGAAGTGTTGTCACCTCAGGTGAAACGAGAAGCGGAGGACCCAGTGGTGCCGGCTAGGGTACCACTTGCCGACACGTTTCAGGACCGAGTCGCATTCCAAAGAATGCGGATCCAGGATTTACGGGGGCAAGGCTACTCTCGTATTGATGATCAGGGAATCGGTTTCAATGGGTCCCAACCCATTGATGAAATGAGGCGAGAATTTGTGGACCGTGCGCAGAACAGTCGTCGAAGTAGGCACGGGAGCGATATCAGCAGGCGAGAGGAGCCGCGGGAGTTGGGGCCGGATAGACGGAATGGAGGGCAGGGCCCTCGGGACGACAGATCTCACAGCCCCAGAGGACCGATGACTCGGTCGGTGCGAGCTTTCTCGACGTTCGTCCCCGCCGAGGGACGCAACAAGACACCTGGAATGAATGAGGCCACCAGAGCCTACACCGATAGCATGCATCGACGATTGGTGAGCATTATCGATGACGCGGTGGGGATTGCGTTGCGATTACCCGAAGGGATCAAACCACGGAGGGCTGATCCAAAGCATATTCTGCCCTATAAGGGGGGAACAAAGTTCAGCGAGCTGGAGGATTGGACCATGGATGTATGCTACCATCTGGCAGCATGCCTGTACGGTGGAGATCGTATGGACAAGGAGCGAGTGTTTGTGCTGCCCGAGTTTTTGGAAGGTCCGGCAAAGAGGTGGTTTCGTCATCACGTTCTTCACCATAATCGGGCGAGGCAGCACTGGACGTTCAAAGATGTGATCCTTGAACTGTACAATCGATTTGTAAGTGCATCCACAATGCAGGATGCACGAGAGGCGTTTTACTCTGCAGTGTACACCGAGGCCCTCGGAGTACAAGGGTTCTATGATACCCTTGTAGACCATGCTCAAAATATGGCCATTTATCCCGACGCGTGGACAGTGTGCGAGACCTTTCTTAAGGGCATCCCCGCTGAGATGAGGCGAGTGCTAATCCGGGATGACGGATTATGTCCAGAAATAAATGAAGTTGAGGAATTCGTAGCGCATGCCATACGTTACGAACAGGCGTTGAAGACGGCACGCCACTTTGATCTGCATAGCTCGCGAGTAAAAGCTGCGGGGCCGATGGAGGCACGCCAGTCACGAATGATCGGCACGTTCCTGGTCAGGAAAGCGGACATGGAACGTAACCGAAACCCTAGGTTCGTATTGAGACGAACGTTGTCGAGGCCTCATCGACCTAAGCCGATTGAGCCAAAACTTGTGGCTGAAGAGCGTGGTCACCATCCGCCAAAACCTGAGGCCAATCGTGACCCGCGGAAAGAGCGGGGAACAGGCCCGGGTGGGACGGGTGAAAAACGCATAGTAACATGCTATGCGTGCGGTGAGAAAGGACATTTTGCGAGTACTTGCCCAAAAAGGGGGCAAGTAGCGGGTAAACCACGAGCGTATGTACGCGCTGCGCACACTGAGGCAGAGGAGTCTGCGAATGACGCAGATGAGGAGCTAGACGCGGAGGAGGAGGAGGAGAGCTCCCAGTCTGGCGAGGAAGGCCCAGTTGATGACGAGGTAGGGACAGTGATGATCGATGGGGATGAGTATGTGGAAGTGGATGTGTACGACTCGGAGCTCTACGCTAGTTCCGCAGAACAAGAGTTCTTGATGGCGTTAACGGACTTTCCTGAGGATGAGGAAAGCATGCAGCTGGGCGCGGGTCGAGTAAAGGTTCACAAAGTGAAACTTAGAAAGGCAGCGCGCAAGTTGACCCGGCCGCAACTGCGCCGTGAGGATAAGGAATGCTTGGCTACCTACGTCAAGGTTGGAGGTCACGAAGCATGGACTTTGTGGGATTCGGGAAGTACAACCACTGGAGTAACGCCCCAGTTCTGCCAGGTCCATGACTTGGCGGTGCATCAGCTGGAGCGGCCCATAACTCTGCAACTTGGTACTGTCGGCAGTCGCGCTGCAGTACAGTTTGGAGCAAACCTCGAGCTAACCGTCCCGGGGTCAACAAGTGTTGAATACGTGGACGTGGCGAACTTCGACCGGTACGACATGATTGTAGGGACGCCGTACATGCGCAAGCACCAGGTGGTACTTGACTTCTGCAATAACAAGGTTATTGTGGCGGGTACTGAGATTCCAGCAGTGCGGGTCGCCGTGGAGGAAGCTGGGGAGAGAGTTCGCCGCCACCGCGCGACGGAGAGGAAGAGAGCGGTGGGCACCAACTGACTACGCTCGGTGGCGCGACCGGCTACCGTGGAGGATGAGCCAGAGGAGGTAAACCCTATCGGAGGCTTACCCGAGGAGTGTGGAGCGATCCTGATGTCCACGGAAGAATGGGCTAAGCATCAGAGTGTGCAACGGGAGGAACTCACCGCAGGTGCGGTGGGTGGTCAGGATGGGCATTGCACTCGGCCAACGCGGCCGCAGGAGCGGGTGGTCAGAAGGGAATGCCAACCTACATCTTCAAAGGTAAAGGTTGAAGAGCTAGTTTGTGGGGATCCTCCAATGGAACCATTGAATGGGGACTGGGAGGATGATGCAGCGTATAGCGAACAATCGCACCGATCCCTATGGGACCGGCCGGTACCACCACCAGCGTTCGATTGGGCGTTCGA
Source organism: Macrolepiota albuminosa (assembly GCA_027475525.1). NCBI lineage: Eukaryota > Fungi > Basidiomycota > Agaricomycetes > Agaricales > Agaricaceae > Macrolepiota > Macrolepiota albuminosa. The sequence goes on along the minus strand of JAMWFC010000054.1, from coordinate 1,578,706 downwards.
TCCGCGAATGCCTAGGGAATGGAACGAGCTGGTGGCATCCATGTGTGCCTGGGAAGGTCGACCGTGGATTCGGCAGACCGAGGTCTATCGACAGGCGAGGGATGACGAGATATCCTTTCCGGAGGAGATCCAGGTGGACGGGGCGTCGATTTCGTCGCGACGAGTCAGGAAGGAGAGACCGACCCGTCTACAGGTGCCAGACGACAGTGAGGAGAGGTTGCGAGCTCTACGGGAGAAATATACTACTACCCAGGTAGTGGGCAGTGGTGGGAAGTGGCTAACCAAGCCGCCACGAGCCAAGGACAAAGGCAAGATCAGGGCAACTGGGTTGTCCCGAGAGGATATCCCGGAGCTCCGCCGGCAGTGGCAGGATGAGTTTGCGGATATGGTCAATGGCACTAAGGAGGAGTTGCCTCCGTGGCGAGAGGTTAACCATGAGATTAACCTAGTCGATGATACAAAACAGTACAAGTACCATTTACCGCGGTGTCCCATGGCCTTACAGCAACAGCTGCGGGATAAAACGAACCGGTACCTCAAGGCTCGGTGGTGGGAGGCGAGACCTGCGTCGCAGGCCGCGCCATTGCTGTGCATTCCGAAGAAGGATGGGACGTTGCGCACGGCACTGGACGCACGCCAGCGCAACGATAACACCATTAAGGATGTGACGCCGCTTCCTGATCAGGAAGTGATTCGTGAAGATGTGGCTCGGGCAAAAATCAGGTCAAAAATCGATCTGACGGACGCATACGAACAAGTTCGAATACGAGAGAGTGATGTCGGGAAGACCGTGTTTTCATCGATTACCGGCACCTATGTCAGCAATATAATGCAGATAGGTGACTGTAATGCCCCAGCAACCTTTCAGAGGTTGATGACGTCGATTTTTCGTGACGTTATCGGACGATTCATGCACGTATATCTTGATGACATCTTCATTTACTCGGACTCCATTGAGGAGCACGAGAAGCACCTTCGTGTGGTGTTCGAGCGCTTACGTTCGAACCTATTGTACTTGAAGTGGAAAAAGTGCGAGTTGTATGCGGACCGGGTGGACTGCCTGGGACATGTTATCGACGATGAAGGTATTCATCCTGACCAGGATAAATTGGATCGGATTCGTGACTGGAGGACGCCACGAAACTACAACGATGTGCAGCGGTTTGTTGGGCTGGTAAACTACGTATCAACGTTTCTGCCGGATGTTACGACATACACGGGGCCGCTGATGGCCATCACACAAAACGGGGCGCCATTTGTATGGCGGCCACTGCACCAACGCTGTCTGGACATGATTAAACGAATATGTGATCGCACGCCGATCATACGTCCCATTGATCCGCGACGGAATGAACCAATATGGCTCATTTGTGATGCATCGAAGACGGGAGTGGGAGCAATGTATGGGCAGGGACAGTCCTGGCAAACTTGCCGCCCGGCCGGGTTTATGTCAAAGAAGTTCACGAATGCGCAGCAGAATTACGCTGTGCATGAGTTGGAGACATTGGCTATATTAGAGGCCCTCCTGAAATGGGAGGACAAGCTGATGGGGTATGATATTCATATCATAACCGACCACAAAGCGCTTGAGTTCTTCAAAACCCAGGCGAACTTATCTCCGCGTCAGCGGCGATGGATTGATTACATGTCGCGGTACAAGTTTGACATAACATATGTCAAAGGGGAGCTTAACAAGGTAGCGGACTGTTTGTCGCGCTACTTTGAGAGTGACCGACTAGATGAAGCCCATGAAGCTCATCACTATGTCAATGCGGATATACGTATTGATCCAGAAGGGGACGACATCCCTTATCAACGGTATCGGGAGATTAAGGACCACGTGGTAGAGATTCAAGCCATGCAGGTTCGAGAGCGTCGGCGAAGTAAGCGGTTGCGAGAGCGGCAGGAGGCCCGCGATAGCGAGGCGGAACGTCTCAAGGTCGCAGACGCTGGGACCGAGATAGGACCTAGCGGACACACTGCGAATGCGGGCGACGGGGATATGCGGTTGGCAGACGCACTACGTGCGCCTGCGGAAACGAAGTCTGCCCCGCGAGACTACCATCGATCTGAATTTCGAAAGGCGGTGATACTGGGGTATGCAGAGGATAGGCTGTGTACGGAGGTGTTGACGCGGCCCGAAGATCACCCTAGTTTTTCAGTGCGTCAAGAGTTGATTTACACTGTTAGCGCTAGTGGCCAGCAGGTTCTGTGTTTGCCCCGGCAGCGTGCATTGATCACAGAGGTGATCAATCAGGCACATGGGGTGGTTGGGCATTTTGGGTCACAGAAAACGCTAGAATATGTGCGACATTGGTATTGGTGGTCGAAGATGCATGCTGATGTATTTGCGTTCTGCACAACTTGCGAGTTGTGCCAACGGGCGAAAGGGGCCAACCGTAAACCGGCTGGCAAACTGCATTCGCTACCTGTGCCCACGAAGCCGTGGGACTCCATTGGGATGGACTTTGTTGGCCCGTTTCCCGAGTCCAAAGGGTTCAATTACTTGTGGGTAGTAATATGCAGGATGACGAGTATGGTACACTTGATACCGGTGTGCACCACAATGAAAGCCTCGGAGCTTTCATGGATTTACTTGAAGGAAATCGTGCGGTTGCATGGGTTGCCGAGCTCCATCGTTAGCGATCGGGATTCAAAGTTCACGTCGAAGTGGTGGCGAGAGCTTCACGCGATGATGGGCGCGAAGCTGCTGATGTCAACTTCGTTCCATCCGCAGACGGATGGACAGACGGAGCGAGCAAACCGTAATGTGGCACAGATACTGCGCACGGTAGTGCACCCCGACCAGCGGGACTGGGTAGACCGAGTACCCCTGACAGAGTTTGCGATAAACGCTAGTGTGTCGGAGACGACAGGGTATGCGCCGTTCGAGTTGAATGGGGGGTTCATGCCCTCCATGCTTCAGGAGTTGCGCGCCGATACAGCGGTGCATAAGGGAGTTAAAGACTTTGCGCGGACTGCCCTGGAGAATTTAGCAAACGCGCATGATGCGATCATTGAAGCACGCGTGTTTCAATCGAAATACGCGAATAAGAGGCGAGCGGAGGAGCCATCGCTGGCCGTAGGGGCGCTGGTATATCTATCAACGCAGAATTTGAACCTACCCAAGGGCAGGGCGAGCAAGCTATGCCCGAAGTATATTGGTCCGTATAAAATCATACAGGCTGAGCCGAAGACGTCGAACTATGTACTGGAGTTGCCTACGGCGCTGCAGGCACGACGCATTGTACCGAAGTTCCATGTATCACTGCTTCGACCCTTCAGGCCGAATGATGATGCATTGTTTCCAGGACGGGTGGTCCCAGAAGCTTATGACTTCGGGGCGAAGGATGAGCAGGAGTGGTTTGTCGAAGACCTAGTAGGCCATCGGTGGAACGAGGCTGGGGGTCTGGAGTATGAGGTACGGTGGAGCCTGGGTGATACGACATGGGAGCCGCATCGGGAGTGTGCCAAGTTGGCCGCCTTGGATCGGTACTTGGAGTTGCATGGCGTGAAGCGCCCTGCACAGTTGCCGAGGAAGGACAGGGCTCGGGGAGCCATGTGAATGTGGCGGATCGTCGGCCGAAAGAGGAAGTGATGATGTAAGCGAAGGCGGTGTACGGCTGACTTGGAATTTTCGTCTTGCCCCTGGATTTTTTGTACACCTCACCGCTATGTCGTCGTCGCAACAAGACCAACGTTACTCGAGAGATAACCAGAGCTCGCGGAGCTCTGGTGGTGGGGGAGAAGTGAGAGAACAGCAGCAAATGCCGCAGCAGCAAGGGGGTATGGGGAGTTTTTTTGCGTACCCTCAGGCGCAGCAGGGGTACGGGCAGGGGCAGATGCCCATGTTCTTTATGCCGATGCCGGTACCAATGGGTCAGCAGGCGGCGGGGGCAGGATCGAACTGGGGCATGATGATGCCCCAGGGAGCGATGATGCCGCCGCTGCAGCCTTGGCAGCAAATGGGAGGAATGGCACAAGGCCAGGCGCAGAGTGGAGGAAGTCATCAGCCTATGGAGGTTGATGGGGAAGCGAGAGCGAGTAGACCGGGAAGAGAGAGCTCGCCCCCGAGAGAAGGACGACGTAAGGTGCAATACGAGAGAGAGGTACCTCGGGGATCTCCCCGAGAGAGGTCGCAGGAGGATCGGAGGTCGAGCAGACGAGGCCCACAGGAAGGGTCGCGTCGAGAGACAAGGCAGCGGTCTCCCGAGCGGGAGACAACCCAGGATAAAGGAAAAGGGAAGGAGCGGGCGACAGAAAGAGATCAGTGGCGGGATGAGCCACACGCAGAGGCGTTGTGGAGGCGATTATTACAGGCGGGTCACCGCGTGCCGCCTGAGACCGAGTTCCTCCGAGATACAGTGGCCCAAGTAGTGGTCACTGGGTTGTTAGACGAGATAGCGCTGTTGCAAGAGCGGCAGCATAATACTATTGCAACCTTCAACAAGGCGCTGAAACGTCGGGCGGCCACGCCCGAATCTGCCCTGGAGTCAGAACCGAAGAGAACCCGGGCAGATCGACCACGGGCGGAGGACAGCGCTCGACCTCGTGAAGGTCGAGTAACGGGGGTGCTGCCGTTGGAGCAGCGGATAGAGAGAGAAAGTGGTCCGTCAACGTCGTCGGAGTTGTCTAGACAAGGGTCGGTGAGGAGTGCGATATCTTCGACGCAAGCGCCGAAGAGGAAAGCAGCGAAGCAGGTGGATGAATTTTTGGTGCAAACGGTGACGTTTGCAGCAGATGTGCCACAAGGAGCGCCGGGAGGAGTGCTGAGGTTTCAGCCCCCGGTAGAGTATGAACCGCCAGCGGAAAGCTACCCCGAGAAGTGGCTGGACGCCGATCCTCGAACGGAGAACGAGGCAGAAAATGTGGTGCCCTCAGGTGCACCAATGGTTGTTGCAGGAGTATCAACGGTAGCCTATCCCCACGGGGATAGTGAAGACGAGGATGCGAACTATATCAGTTCGAATGAGGCCACTCCGGACGAGGAGGAGTCGAAGCATGAGCGGGGAGTGCGGGTCGCTCGCAATATGAAGAAGAACAAACGGAGGAAGAATGAACAGGCTGAGTTCGAGCGGAATAAGCAGAGACGAGCCGAGGAAGCTACGGGGATTATTCCCCCGAGCCTCGGTGTTCGAATATTTGCGGACCACACTGTGGAACGCCTCAACTCGTTCTTCAATGGAGGGTTGGATCGACACTTTTATTATTCGTCCGCGAATAATACCGTATATGTGGGGTCGGAGGCTCGACAGGCCTACCTCCACGAGTCCAGCCATGTGAGTGGGTATGGTGGATCAAAGGGAACCCTCAGTAAGGTCGTGCCTAGAGGGTTCCCCATGAATCCCCTCCAGTTACGCAAGCTGGTGGAACTAATTCGTAACCGGTACGCGCCAGCCGACGACAGGATCGCCGGCTATCAATTGTTTCGAGAGTTCCGCCGAGTGAGCGATGCTTGCGACGTAAGCGCCCGTGACAAGACCATGCAGCTGGTCTTGACCCATAGTGATTACAGCCAGGTGGACCCCCCATTTGAGGCGCGATCGGCGGTGATGAGGATGATGCCCCTACCTGTCCCGGACGGGATAGTGCGCACGAAGGAGTGGGGGAGCCACCGAAACACGACGCTCGCAGGCGTCAGCTTCGAGCAGATTGAGAAGACGCTGGACCTGGAGAAATGGGCCCAGAATGCACTGTACTTCGGGCGGCCAGGCATGCCAAATGCCATTCCTGGGATCGCATTTGATACCGCATATCGAATGCACTGGAGGACCATCTTTGGCCATGCCCTGATTAGGTCCTTGTCCCCCCAGGGCAAGGCTCGATCGACGTTTGCCCGGCAAATGGCATTAGTGTTGGCCAAGCCGGGATTGTACCGCGAGGCGGTACAAGACTTTAATGCGGCCCATCCCAACGAACCGTTCGTTCCAGCTCCATGGAATATCGTGTCCATTATGACGCCCGTCTTCCCGGACGAGGCCGCGAGCACCATTACTGAAGACGACGTGCTCCGAGTGATGCTTCACAACCGCATCCCCGTGGAGTGGGCTGACCATGCGTATACGTATGGAGTGGTGTTCCTCGAACACCAATTTTTCCATCCTACTCCGGCCATGCCACGCTACGTTCATGTTGATAATGAGCGTCATGTTCGGATGCATCGTTATGGGGTACCGGCGGCTATACCGGATTGGGATGGGTGGAGAACACCAACCACCGAGGACGTGTACCGTCTTCGGGTACTGTTGGCAAAGGAGGAGGAAGAGCAGCGCCGGTTTTACGCTAACCACGGGTTGCATTACTACATTGGGTCAGACCCCAATGTGCATCATCTGTGGAAGAGGCAGGAGCAACATGGGCCCTTGCCCACGAGTTGTCCGACCGCAAGCGCTGGCCCAGCACAGGAGCCCGACGCGTCGAGTCGTCCACTTGCCTTGGCGTTGCCATCAAGGCCGCCATCGGTCGATGAGCGTATGCAGTCTCCTCAGTTGGAGGACTACCCGTCAAGCCCACGGGATCCAATTGCATCGCCTATCGCACCTACCATGGACTGATAGCGCGGGTCAACGAGTCGAATGTTGCAGACCGTACAACGGTCTGAAAGGGGGGCGTGTAACAGGGGGACCTCTTCGAGGTCCCTATTCATTATTCCACCATATCCGCACCCTTAGGGGTGTGGGAAGCATATCGTATTAGAGGACATAATTACAGTAGTAATTATTTCTCTAATTAATTTACTTTAATTAATGTACTTTAAATTATAGTGTATTTACTCGTATTTGGGTAGATACTTTTTTACTTACACTACGTACAGAGAAATCTACCGATTTGGCAGATTCTGTGTCTTGTGTGAGTAAGCCAGTAATTTCTCTTACACTGCCGTTGGCGCTATTATTGATTGGATCTGCTTCTTGCCGTGCACGGCCGTCAAATATTGCCAAAATTGGATAATTAGCGTGCGCTAAGGTATCCCGAGTCAGTGCCGCGTTGCCGTCGCCTGCCGTTGATGCGCTGATCCTGTATGGGGTCCTATCATCTCCCCCCAACTGAAAAATTGACTGTCCTCAGTCACCAAATAAGGCTACCATTACCGCTTTTGTGACCAGTGGTCCGTGCGTTCTTGAGATTTCGTTTATAGTCCTGGTGCGCAAGATTGGACTTCACCTCTCTTCTCTGATTTTACCTGGCGCTCTTCAAAAATAATATGTCTTTCCACATTCCAACTCCGCCTCCCGTACCGTCTCGCGAGGCTCAAGACGCTGCCTCCGCCTATATCGACAAGGCGAACAATTTTATTAGGCGCATCGAGGGTGTGGGCGCGGAGGCGCCTCCAAACTTGGTCGTTGCCGTGATGAAGCTGTTGGAACGTTGGTATGAAGTTCGTGTTCTTGGCGTAGGGTGGGATAGGGAGATCGAGGTGCGGGAGTGGTGCCGAGCCCGCTATGTTGACAATCGTGGCGCCGACTGGTTAGCGCCGTTTTCTCGCTTTGTAAGTGCTTTTAGTCTTTGCCGTGTCGCTAGCTGATTGGGTTCCTAGGCACCTCCTCCTGTCCCTACCATTGAGGACGAGTTGGAGGATATCCTCTCTGGCGCCTTGCCGATGACGGTAAGCGCTCCTGTGCCTGAGTAAGTATCTCTGATTTTTGATTTCTAACTTAGCTGTGGTCTGATCTGTCTCCCCATAGCAAACAAGAGGTGTTAGCGCCTCTTGCTAATTTGCAGGTGGACGCTGAGATGGCGGCTATTCGCGAGAGTGTGCTGGAAGAGGCCTCCCGTGACGCCAAGGAGAGGACCAAGGCGTTGGAGGAGCGAGAGGTCGTTGGCGAGTCTCTGGTTGCCAGCGAGAGGTCGCCAATTGCCAGGAGGCAGGTGTCTGGTGGGAAGGATTCCCACGCCGGTAGTGCCCAGAGCCCCAGCACTGCCAGCAAGCAAATCGGGCTCTCCGGTCAAGCCTGGCAAGACGTTGAAAAAGAAGGTAAGTTTGTGCTTTCTTACCGCTAGCGCCTATCGTTTATTCCTTTCTAAGTCTCGCAAGGCTGCCGCCCCTTGTTACACGGTAAGTTTGTTATGCCAAGTTACTTCCTTTGCTAACCGACTAGTTGGCAGGCGCCAACGCAAACTTCCTTTAGCGATGCCGAGCTGAAGGGTTTGCTGGTAGCGCGACGAGATGAGGCGGTTTTGGATGAGGGAATGGAAGCGGGAGTGGTCTTGCCGGAGATGAAGGATAAGAAGACGGCAAGCCCAGCGGCAAGACGGGAGTTCAAGGACTCCCAAGGAGCGGTAAGTACTTTAGCTCTTTTTACCGCTTCTGTTAATACTTCTGTAGTGCGACAAATGCTGGGCCGACAACGACCCAGAGGGGTGTTGGTACCCCACTGGTGGCCAGCCCTGCTACCGGTGCGGTACTCTGAAGAGGGCTTGTACTCTGGATGGCGCCAAGAGTCGAGAACACGGTGGCGCCCCAGACGCAGTAGTGGAGCGCACCTTCAAGTGCGCCGTCCTCGTTAAGAGGGCTTGGGAGTTTGTTGAAGGTGAGAGGAAGAAGAAGGCCGCTGGAGACGCGGCAACCATTAGCAAGAGTTCCCTGGCGCTGCCGACACGTCAAGGGGACGAAAACGAAACCGTCGGCAACCGTGGCGCCGGTGAGCGCCAAGGGACTATGGTCCCTTCAAAACGACAAGTCTCTTCACCTGCCAAGGGGAAGGGCAAGGCCAAACGTGCGCGGGTAGAGTCTCCTCCCTCTACCCCTGGAGACGTGGAGATGGAGGAGCTGGAGAAGGCGCTTGCCGCCAGCCGTCTGCCGCCAAGGGACACTGAAGCCAGTCCTAGCAAGTTGCTTTCCCCCATCCACCTGAGGGGGGTTTCTCTGCCGGCTGCCGATGAGGACGACACGGTTATGGCCCCCCCGCCAACGGAAGAGCAGCAGGAGGTGGAATCCTCGGCAGTGGCAACAAGAGGAGAGGGAAGCCCTGTGGCTATGGCTGATGACGAGGACGCAGAGGAGGAGCCAGACGAGACCTTGGCGACCCAGCGCGAAGGTGACGAGGAAGAGGCCCCTGCCAAGGAGGCGGTAGCGGGAGGAGGGGAGGGAGTGGCAGGAGTTGCCAGGGAGGAGCCAGAGTGGCACTGGCTACCTCCCTACAGTAACGTTGCCCCCTGGGAAGTCTCAGACCCTGAGGACGTTGCCGGATTGGAGCTGAGGCACCCCGTAATCGCCAGGGTCAACCCCGCTTGGACCCCTCAGCCTGAACCGACGGTTACTGGCGACGCCTTCCAGTGGCTGGGGCAAGACCTTGTCTACCCGGTCGTAGCGCTCAATCCTCGTGACATGCTGGAGCGGTACTCGAGAAGGGCGGCAACGATGGAGTCATCAATGGAGTGGGAACGGGAACGAGTTCAAGGGCAACTAATGGCGCTAAGGTTGCGCTATTCCAACCTCAGTCGTAGCCTTCACGTTCTTCGCGACTACCAGGACGACTGCCAAGCCGCCATGGATTGGCAGACCACTAACAACATCTTGCCGGGCAACCTTCTTCCACTTCGCGACTCCTTGTTGCCAATTTCCAACGACTCCTTGCCGATGGACGATGAGAGTGACTGAGCGGACCTTAGCGTAGAGTGGCCGCTGTATATATTTTATCTTTTGTTACTGTCCAACTATATTATTGTCTTGCCGCCTCGTTTTTGAGTGAAAGGATAAGTCCCATAATCTGAGTTAGCGCAGCCGCAGAAAGCAGAGAAAGTAAAGCAAAGAGAAAGCAAGCGGCAAGTATTCTAAGGTAGGTTTTTAGCAAGAGCAATAGTATGTGAGGGACTTAGACAAATTTTGAGGAAAAGGGAAACACTCAGTAAATCATCATAGCAAAAAACCCTTGGCGAGAGTTGCGCAAGGCGCTAAGCGTTGGCGACACGCTAGCGCTGCGACTTGACTATGTAAGGAAATGTCTGTTGGATATAGTATAGTAAGTATCGGCAAGAAACATAAGTAAGATAAGTAATAGAGTAAGAGAGCTTATCAATGTATTCTTTTCTAATCATTTTCTTCTTCTTCAACTAAAGTCGGCAAGTCATCATCGTCCAATAATTCTGTTTCTTCAAGTTCTCTTAACTTGGCGGTGTCGATATCTAGCGCTTCAAGCGGCAAGTCAATGTGTTCTCTGGCGAGATACGGCAATAGGCGAAAAGCGGCAACAGGTCGATGTAGTACTGAACCATCTAATTCACAGAGCACGTAAGCGCCTCCACGGTTACGAGAGATAACTACCAAGGGTCCCAGATAGCGCGGGCGCATTTTCTTATTGTATGAGGTTTCAATTTTGGAGTTGCGCATAAGCACTAGCGCTCCTCTCGGGAAGTTGTAATCTTTGATAGTAGCGCTATGCTCGGTTTCGAATCGTAGGGCTGCTTGGCAACGTGCGCTAAAGACTACCTCATGGAGTCGCTCTAAATCTTCCTTCCTTTGCTGGAGATCAATAGCTCGTCTGGCGATCAGGTCGGTAGTCGCTAAGATACTGTTGGGCACTGGCTGAAGGTAGGTCGCTTCTATAATGTCGGCAGGGAGTAACGGATGGGTGCCAGTAGCTGCGTAATAGGGAGAACAACCCATGCGCTTACGAATGGTAACTCTTTCCGACCAAAATACTGAGTAAGTCGCTTCACTCCAACGAGACTCGTCGCCATCGACTGCCTTGAAGAGCGCTTGCCGAACGTCAAAGTGTGGTCTCTCTACCAGGCCATTGGCGCGTTTGTTGTAGCCAGATACTCGAATGTGGTGAATGTTGTATTTCTTGGCAAGATATGTTAGCGCTTTAATAATAGGCGCACCGTTATCCGTGACGATTTCTCTTAGCGCTCCCCAATGGCAAATGACGTCCTCAAATAGCCACTTGGCGACCGCGTCCATATTTTCTCTCTGAAGCATTCTAGCGCTCCCCAATGGCAAATGACGTCCTCAAATAGCCACTTGGCGACCGCGTCCATATTTTCTCTCTGAAGCATTCGAAATTCAGGCCAGTGGATTAGCGAGCAACGACCTTGAATGATGTACTTGTAGCGACCAGATTTGGGCATGTGCATGGTATCGACGTAGATTTTGCTGAAGAGGGGAGCTGGCATTGCAACGGTTGGCGGTATGAGCACTTGGCGCGTTTGTTGAATTTGACAGAGGTGGCAAGTCCTGATGTACCAGGCGATGTTGGCGCTAGCGTGTGGCCACCAGAATCGTTCTAACAGAGAGGCTTGGGTAGCGTACAGACCTCTATGTCCTAGTTCGTCATGCATGGCGCGCAGGACTCGTAAGCGACTTTCTGGCTTGATGATCAGCTTGTGAGCGCCATCTTGATTTCGTCGCCAAAGTCGGTTGTCGGTAAAGAAGAAACGGGTAGCATAGCAGATAAATTTTGCGTATTGTTCGTCGGTAAGGTCTGGGGGTCGCTTAAGGTTTTGTATCCATTGTTCAACTACTAACAAGCGACTGTCTTCCGCCATTGCCTTGGCGGATTGAGGGACGGCATTGTAGGTCAAGTTTCTGCTGTCTTCTCTTAGCGGATGGGGTTCCTGTACGACTTTTACTGGAGGCAAGTCTTGTCCAAGGATGCTTGCCATGTAGAATGTGAGGGGTGCGCTAAAGATCTCGGGGCGGTAAGGGATAATGGGATGTAAAAATATGCTGGTAGGCTGTTGCCGTTGTAGTAGGGGGATTGGCTGTTGTATGAGGTGCACAAAACCATGTAAGCGGTCGATCCAGTCCTCGAAATCGCTATCAGCCCGTGGGTCCACTGCCGGGTCGCCAGGCTGCTGTGGTCGCCTAGAGAGTCTATCTGGTCCGTGGAAAGAGCTCTTGACGTGTACCAACTCAAAGTGAAACATGAGGATAGCGACTACCCAACGGTTCATGCTAGCGGATGGCTGGATGTCGGGATTCTGCAGCATGCCTTTGATGTACCTAGCGTCGACTTCAACGATAAGGTTCCGTACGCCAATCAAATACATCTTTAGCGACCGGAAGGCTTTGAAGAGTCCATAGAGCTCTAGCTTAGGCTGACTGTAGCGAGACTCTCTGTCGTTTAGCGTGATAGACCCAAAGCGGTTGTAGCGTCGCTGTTTCCGATTGTCGCTAAGGCACTGGCACAAGAAGTAGCCAACGGCAATGTACGAGGTATCCACCGCCAAGATAACAGGGTCGGCAGAGGTATAATTGATGGGGACTAGGGGTTTGGCGTCTTGTAGAGCTTTTACTAAGTCTCGTTGTGCGGTAACCTGGTCTGGCCCAAATTCGAAGGGCTCGTTGGCGCGGGTGAGTCGGTTAAGGGCGTGTGCGCGATGGGCAAAGTTTTTGACGAATATCCTAAGAACGCCAACGGTACCGAGAAAGGCGCAAACTTCAGATAAGTCGCGGCAAGGACCCCATCGCTCCAGGAGTGCTAAGCGAGACTCGTCGGGAACACGACCGTCGGGAGTGCAGATGTGACCGAGTATTTTGAACCTTGGCGCGCATAAGAGGAGTTTGTGGCCACTAAAGGTACCACCGCTATACTTCATACGTTGGAAAACTCGATTGAGCAGCTGGGAAAACTCCCATAGTGCTAAGCGAATGTTGGAGTTTTCGGGATGTGTCGTCGGTAAGCCATTTACAAGTCGCCAGTCTTTGAGACCTTTGACGCCAACGTCATCAATGAAGCTAAGGACATGGTGCGGTATCTCGGGTTGGAGGATGAATGTGATGTTGTCATGAAATATAGGGACTGAGTTTGTCCAGCCCATCGGCAAGGTAACTAGGCGCAGTGCGCCAAACGGAGTTTGAAAAGTAGTGAGGTCACGGGAAGAAGGGTGTATCAGACGTTCATCATAGCCAACGTAAAGGTCAAGGGTGGCACCACAAATACGCCCAGCAAAGGACTCGGCAACGTGGTCAGGAAAAGGCGGCACGCCAGAGTGTCGTATCGTAACCCTATTTAGCGGTTTGAGACTGTGGACTATGCGTAGCTTGCTGTTCTTTTTGAGGACGCAGAACCATTGGGAGCGGTAAGAGCTATTGGAGGGTTCGTAGACGCCAGCCTTAATCTTGGTCCTAATGATTTGGCAGACCTCGGCTTCAATTCCAGGCGGTAACGGTCGGTTGTGCTTAGTCCATGGCACGTGAGGGATAGTCGGGATGACGACAGGCAGGAAGAAATCTGTACGTAGACTGCCGCGTTCGGAGTCCTCCCAAGCAAAGGCTTTGTCTTGCTTAGCGACAAGATCGGTAAGGACGTTCAACTCATCTTTGGTCAAAAATCCTGTGTCGTGCTCCTTGGCAAACTGCTGCTGGCGCTCTGTGGTAAAACGTCCTGTGGGCTGAAAGGGTGGCGGATTCGGTGATAAATCTGGCATGTCGGCAAGAGGGTCGCCAATGATCTGGCGCTCGATTCTAAACGTCTCGGGAGAGTGCATAGCAACGGGTTTTGTTTTAAGCGCAACTGGCTTATATTTCTTTTTGACTTGAACCCCTTTCCTTTTGGGAGCGTTAGCTTGGTTATATGCAGAGGTGGAAAGGGGAACTGTAGTCTGAGGGGCGGCAAGTCCAAGAACGGCAGAAGACGAGGCTCCGGGAAGGGTAGTGAGATAAGTATCGGTAGACGCAATGTTTTGAAAGGATTCAGAAGCGGTAAGGTACAAGTAGGCAAGAGAGGAGTCGGTAATGTTTTGATTTTTCTGGGGAAGCTCTGTGTCGGTAGCAGGTAAAGTAGTTAAAACGTCTTCGTCAAGAAAGGCAGTAGACATAACATTTACAAGACCAGTTGAATGGTCATATTCCAGCGTTAGCGCTACATCTCCGTGATCGTCGCCAATCACCTCCTTGATGGTCTGTGAAAACACCGGTGGGGAGGCTCGTTGGCGTGTTGGTCGGTAAACTCCGGGGGCTTAGCGCGGGTGCCTTTTTGTTGTCCCCTAGGGAACGTTGGCACCGTTCGTCGGATTCCGGAATTTGGGTCGCTAATGGTTAGAGTTGTTTTGTCGTCGAAGGGTCTGCCGAGTAGTAGGTCGTATGCCGGGGAACGTAAAATGTGTATCTGAAGATAAAATGTAATGTCGCCAAGGGTGCACGGCACATTCTTGGCGAGGCCTAGGGATCGGTCTACCATACCGTTAGCGCTTTGCATGTTTAGTATCACTGTAGGGTCGTAAATAAGGCCCAAATTGTTAGCGACTTCCGCTGCCATGGAAATGATCTGAGACCCGCTATCCACAATCGCCTCTACCTCGTGCTTGTTGTCTACTGTTAGCGCTACTGAGCGAATAGCGTGTGATTCTTGGGCGACGGTAAGGATTGCTGGGTCTTCTCCATGGTCTACTGACCTAAGATAGGTCTCCACTGGGTCCACAGAGGTGGCGTTAGCGATGGTGTCGGCAGGAGAGTCTTCAGTGTCCAAAGAGTCGACGGTAATGGAAAAACCAGGGAGCGCGTTGTCGAGATCCTTGACCTCGGCAACGGTCATCGCCAAGGGTCATCGAGGAGTGACTGCCGTCTTGACTTGGTTGCGGACGTCGGGAGCAATACTGCAAAGCTCTTCAACTGATAAGGTAACGGCCGTTTTCATAATGCGGTTGAAGACGTGGTTGGATTTCTCTATATCGAAAATTGGCACGGTAGGTCGGTAGCCACCCTCAGGACGTTTCTCAGGAGTGGCAAAGTTTCGTTGTGCTGGTGCGTGATAACGGTCGGGAATTCCTGAGTAGGGATGGAGAGGTGGCAAAGGCGGTTCGGGAGCAGTAGCGGACAACGATGGTTCTGGAGTAGTAGCTGGCGGAGTAGCAGGTGTTGCGGCAGGAGTAGGAGTCGGTAACTTGCTAGCGGGAGGCATTGGCTTGTATCCTTTAAGAGGTTGTTTAGGCTGCTTAACTTCAACCCCATCAAAGACCTGATTCTTGAGCAAATCTAGCTCCTGTTGGAGCTTGGCGATACGTTCTTCTTGTGAGAAAGTAGGGTGGTCGCCAACGCTGTCGAAGTGTAAGACCTCATGAATCATTTGCTGTTGGGTCGCCTGTTCTGGGTGGGGGTTGGCGTTGCCAGATAGCGTGCCGGTAACAATTTGTCCTGGGTTGCGCCTATGCCATTCATCAACTCGCTCCTGGAAGGACTTCTTGTCCGGGTAGTTGGGGATGGTGGTGCCAGTGGTGAGAACTATCTTGCCGTCGATAGCCCATCAAATCCTTCCTTGCCAAATGTAGTTTTCTAAAGTTACGCAGCGTCCTCTAGTCATAGTATGGCCAATTTCCCCACAAAAGTGGCAAGGGCCAGACGGGGGTACATTAGCAGGTCGGTTAGCGAGATTGGTGGTAATCATAGTTTCTATACCTGTCATAGCAGAGGCGACAGCAGCGGTAACGGCAGCGTTAAGGTCCTCCTTCTTAACGAAGTCAGCAACAGGAGGAGGGATGGGAATAATACCGTTGGTTCGCTCAGGTGGTGGGCTCGTCCTAGCGCACTGCAGTCCAACGCCAGTGTCCGTTCCCTTGAGAACCCATTTACCGGCTTCAAAGACGTTGGCAACGTTATAGGGCTCGTCTGGGTGATGAGCCTGGTGAACTATCTCTAGGCGATGAGCAATGTGAGTCCAAAGCGAAGTCGGGATGCCTTGTTGGAATAGGCGACGTTCCTTGTTAATGTATAGCTTGCCGTTTTGGACTAACCACCTAGCAATCTTTTGGAATTCGCGGTAATACATAGAGAACGCGCCAAGAGACGATGTGCCGCTGTCGAATGATTCCTGTACTAGTTTCTGGAGCTCGTTTACCGAGTATCGGGTAGC
>JAMWFC010000054.1:1529463-1562815 GCA_027475525.1 Macrolepiota albuminosa | reverse complement strand
TTGATTGACTATAATGAATACAAAACATCATCAGAATAATGAGAAATCACATGTGTATTTTGACTTTCCTGCATCTTCACAATTCAAAATTTCAATCCTCTTATCCATGGAAAGTTGCAACAGTGATTGCATTTGATGGTTGTCCATTTCGAACATCTGAATGAAACTATATAAATATGGCATTGGCAAACTTGCAGTAAAGCGTGTTGTCCTCTATGATGATTATATAAGAATAAGTGTCTTACCATTTAAAAACTGATACACCACGGTGAAGTTGCCTCTTGCATCGATTACACTATTATAGAGTACACATTTGTGATCCCATGATACAACTTCTAATTGATGTTGATAGATTTTAACAGGTAAAGTGACGTTGCACCAATGATAAGCGCTACCAAAGATGCTATTGATGATCCTGTGATGCTACTTCTAATTCTATTCTATACTTCTAATTCTAATTTGATATAAAATGACGTTGCAAACGCCACCAAAGATACTTTTGATGATCTTCTGATGCTGCTTCTGACAGAAATAGGTCTCATTGCTTGCTAACATAAAACTTGAAAAAAGATACTTTTGATGATCTTCTGATGCTGCTTCTGACAGAAATAGGTCTCATTGCTTGCTAACATAAAACTTGAAACTTGCTAAAAATTACCAGACTGCTTTTGATAGAAATAGGCCACATTGCTTGTTAACACGTTGAAACTTACTAAAAATTACCTGATCTTAGCAAACCAATGTTGAAAGCAAAATAAACGACTTCTAATCAACACAAGTGTGAAAATAATTTCTAATTCTAGTTAAATTAACGTGCTTAAAAATGATCGGCGACTCCACTGTTTTTGTTATTGCTCTAAATATGGTAAGTGTGAAAACGCTTTTTGAGGATAACGAATATGCTTTAAAACAATCAGGTTGAAAAGAACCTCCCTTTATACCTTTGCCTTCAGTTTTTCTCATAGCGTCAACCAAATGGCCCGACTTTCAGCCAAGTACGTTACTTTACTTTCATTGTCAATATTAGTGTTTGATTCTAATGAGTAACGGTACAGGAAACAACAAATAAGATCTGAATCAGACACTGAAGCTACCATGTTAGAGCAGAAAACAAAGAAGAAGTACAAGCGAATGACTTCCAATGAAGCTAACATGCAAGAAGATATTAATAAGTCGGACTCGAAGTTTGTTTTCAATCGTACCCCTTTTCTTGATATGATAAGGCTTATTGACATTGTAGGGAAGAGACAGACGAAAGCGGTTTGAGTTATATTCTTGATAAAGGAAAAAATATTGCCAGTGCCAGCAATCAGTACGTGTTGAATATTTTGCAACCACCGCAATTAATTGAACTATAATCTATAGAATGCTACATGCTAAAGATGTTGTATCTGAACTACCTTACGCTGAATTCATAAACAATTCGACTTCACAAAATATGTAAGTCAAAATATTTGGATCACTTCACTTTATCAGCTGACTTTTTTTATATATTACTCTAGGCAAGATGCCAAGTCCAACGACACACAACCTATCATTCTAGAAGCAATCAATTATACATGCTATGACACCAAAACTTCCCAAGTATCCGAAGAGGCTGTTGTCAATCTCGAATACTCCTTTCCTAGTGCAAGTTGTCTTATGGAATTGGATGTTTGTGTACCTAAATCAAGTAGCATTCAAGTCATCAATCTCACGGCTGCTAATCCTCAAGACTTCCAACAAGGATTTGTCTTCCAGCGAAAAAGATTTTCTACAGCCAAGCAAAACTTTTTCGTCTTTTATCTTGTTGGAATGGTCATATTTAGCCATCTGGTTGACGAAGGAGACCCACATTATATATCAGTTGCTTTTTCAGATCGCACGTTTCCTCGTGCAATGGCCTTTATTGGAGCGGTTTCCAACAAGGAGAATTTGTCAGTAATCACGCAACAGGATGGCGTCTCCCTTACAACAATGCTCACGAGAAAGAGCACGAGTCGTTCAGGTATACAGTATAATTAATGACCATCACTTAATATAGAAAGCTAAC
The DNA here is from genome assembly GCA_027475525.1 of Macrolepiota albuminosa. NCBI lineage: Eukaryota > Fungi > Basidiomycota > Agaricomycetes > Agaricales > Agaricaceae > Macrolepiota > Macrolepiota albuminosa. Next base: position 1,560,783 of record JAMWFC010000054.1, on the reverse strand, counting down.
GACTCTTTAGACAAACCGGGTTCATCTACAAGACTAGCTCCTGCTTCTCCAACAAAGAAGGGTGATCGCAGCCACACCAAGTTATCTTGGTCTGATGCAGTAAGACCATACGGAGATTCAGGTAAGCCATAAAATTCACCCACTTTTTTCTATTATGGCTTATTATAATTGAATAACGATTCTAGTACCAGTTTATGATGGGCGACACCAAAAATTCAACCTTGAAAAATATCAGTCATTGCCTTATGCATACGTTGATGTGGCAAACTGGTCCGCTGTTATTGCTACACGAGCTATGATTTGTGCCTTCGGCACAAATTTCGTAGCTCATTGGGGGCTTCACCCCCAAACCCCCCCCAACTAAGCCTCCACCCTAACCTCACTTTGTTCAGTTAGGGCTCCAAGTATGTATAGAAAACTCAATGCTTATTCCTGGCCCCAACCTCACTTTGTTCGGTTAAGGCCTCGGCATTTCACAACTCAGTGCTTATTCCCGGCCTCAACCTCACTTTGTTCGGTTAAGGCCTCGGCATTTCACAACTCAGTGCTTATTCCCGGCCTCAACCTCACTTTGTTCGGTTAAGGCCTCGGCATTTCACAACTCAGTGCTTATTCCTGGCCTCAACCTCACTTTGTTCGGTTAAGGCCTTGGCATTTCACAACTCAGTGCTTATTCCTGGCCTCAACCTCACTTTGTTCGGTTAAGGCCTCGGCATTTCACAACTCAGTGCTTATTCCCGGCCTCAACCTTACTTTGTTTGGTTAAGGCCTCGGCACTTCACAACTCAGTGCTTATTTCTGGCCTCAACCTCACATCGTTCGGTTAAGGGCTTGGCATTTCACAACTCAGTGCTTATTCCTGGCCTCAACCTCACTTTGTTCGGTTAAGGCCTCGGCATTTTTTCGGATTTTATTCAGCATTTATAAATTTTTAAAAAACTAAAAATCAGTATATTAGTATTTGAATTTTTCCTCATTTTCTGGTGATTTTCCTGCAATTATTTGAGCATTTTCCACTAACATCTCCTGAAAAACAGAGCAATTGAATTTTTCTTGAAATTTTCAGATTTCTTAATTATTTGAGCATTTTCCACTAACATCTCCTGAAAAACAGAGCAATTGAATTTTTCTTGAAATTTTCAGATTTCTTTAAGCATTTATAGGCCTCAAAAAATTCACAATCAGTGTATCAGTAGCCTTTGAATTTTTTCTGATTTTTCAGTGATTTTATCTGAATTTTTATCTACCAACATTTATTGAAAACAGACCAAAAAGACAACTATTTGTCAGCCTTAGTCATTGATGACTCAGCTGACAAATTTTTAGTCATCACATCAAATTCCCACAAAAGTTGTCGCATATACTATAGATTCACAGTTAGCATCTACAAGGGCTGCTTTGGAGACATGACTTCATTCAACATCCAAGATGTTATTTTGCTTGCTGACCCTGAAGAAGCCGATCGTCGTGCTGCTATAGTATGTTCACTGCCGATGTGGATTAAAGACGTGGTTGATCTGCTAATAAATGATGAATATGTTGAAATTGAAGAAGTAGAAGACAAAGCAGACTTTGTATAATTGTCAAATGTATTCCACCCTTTAGCGTAGAGTCCTTTTTTAGTTGGACAATATGATTTTTTACCGCGACCAGCTATCTTAATACTTCAAATAAGACATAGAACAAACGTTACCTAATGTGTTTTTGACTTAGTCTAGAGTGAGATGAAGTCTCATTGCTGAGTCCCTTATGGCAAAAGGTCAAGCCAGTTGTCATGCCTGTCAATTCAAAGCAAAGGCTTTCGCGTCTCAGTCTCATTGACTAGTTCTTTACAGAGTAGCGGAGTGTGAATTCATCTTCCTAAGTGTGAACGCCTTATGACGCCTTAGTGACATCCGACTCAGAGGGGACTCTCCTAGCTAAAGGGGTGGAATAGTATATCACAAGTAGGATTCACATACGAAATAATATAAGTGTGGAGTTGTCAAAGAATCAGAAATCAGAATAGATTGCGGTACGTGTATGTCACGTAGACAACCAGGTTGAGTAGTTGTCGCAAGGGGGGGACGGAGTGGATGGATGGACAGATTAGAATAAACTATACAATTGAGGAACATGTTGTTAGAATTAGATTCTGAAGATCAGGAATACCTCAATCATCTCAGTCATCTATACACCAATTAAGTTTGACAACCAATTATATAATCCTTCGTCTAGACGAACACTCCATTTTTGAAATAGAAATAAAAATTAAATAAATTCCCAACTAAACCCCAACACATGATTATATAAGTGTTTGTCTGGACAACTGCTTATATAATTCTTCGTCCATTTTTGAAATAGAAACAAAAACTAAATTCCCAACTAAACCTCATACATGATTATATAAGCGTTCATCTGGACAGCTGCTTATATAATCCTTCGTCCAGACAAATGCTTATATAATCATGTGTGTGGAGTTTAGTTGGAAATTCAATTTTCATTTCAAAAATGGAGTAAGTTTTTTTTTTGGAGTAGCGTTTCAAATGGCTTAATAGCCTACGTCCTTGGCAAGGCCCTCTTGCCCGCTGTGCTGCTCACCTGGGGTTCAAATCAGGTTTTTCTACTAGAGAAGGGAGGTGATTTTGAAGAGTCTTATTCCATTTGTTAATTATTTCTAGTGGTGAATGTGGACTATCATCTTCATCTTTTCTTATTACTCTGTTAATTATAGTGTCCATATAAAATAGGTCGCTTCTAGGTTCAGTATTTTGTGTACCCGGGTCAGACCTAGGGAGAGTCTTCTCTCAGCGTCCGTAATCTTCATTGGAGGGCTGCCTAGTACGGTGGATAAATTCCGCTCTGGCTACGTTTCCCTTGTTCTTCTTCTCCATACGTTTCTCGCTTTTTCCCATACAATCTCCTGACTAACACGGGAGCATTCGGTGATAATGTGATCCAGAGAGTCTACTTTACTTTACCATCATGGCTGCATATCCTCCGGCTCTTCAGGTCGAGCTTCATTGTTTGTTTGTCCCAGTATGATCCCACCTTGTACGCATCGTGTTGACATTTCCACAGGAAGACCCTCATTGTTCTGGAAAGATCTTCGTCACGTAGGCTGGGGTTTTCTTATTTACCATCATCACTGCCTCCTTTATTCCTTCAACCTTCTTTATTCCTTCAATCGCTTTTATCGTTTTATCTAGGCCTTGGTAGAGTGTCGCATTTAAAAACCACTTCCTGGCGTTTGCTTTCGTCGAGACTATAATGTGAGCATGTCTTTTGCTCGGTTAACATACGAGGCTGGGTGCATGCACCCAAATGAGTTTTCTAACTTCATGCAGTCACTACACTCGCAGTTGGAATCTAGGTAAGTATATCGCATTTTATCTTTCCCTCTAATATCTAATATTTCTGTATCCCCAATTTGTGTTTGCTTTTGAGGCACTCCGCTGCCTTCACACAGTTTATTTTTCTGACGCTTGCTTGGGTCATCAGCGGCTACATGATACCGTAACCATATCGGCATTTTCCTCAGGATTTCCCTGTTGATGAAGACAAGTCATCAAGTCTTACATTAAACTCCGCTGTCACTATAAATATACATTAAACTCCACTGTCACTATAAATATACATTAAACTCCGCTGTCACTATAAATAAGCAAGCTATATTTGGGCTCGTGTCCCCTCGTGCACAGTCACCTTTGTCTTCCACGATTGCAGGAACGGTGATACCTTAATCTGCTTGTCCACTATTTCTTCCGACTTCAGGGCATTGTTGGCTGTGATTGCATCAGCCACCAAGGCCCATAGTGGTCTGTTTGTTTTGAATTTCAAGTAAGATTTCAGCTACATTGCTTTATTTCTTGTTCTGATGTCGACTATCAAAGGGCTCGTACATTGTTTTCTCATTAGCTAAGGAGCTCCTCCCAGCCCACATAAACTTTACTGCTCTTCTTGCTTGTTGTCTTCCATCAATAGGAACGTAGTCGTATCATCAGCAAAAAGGTTCACAATTAACTTTTTGGCATGGCCTGGGATATCATAACCTTTTAGGTGGGATTCCTTGAGGGAGGCTGCTAACGATTTACAATCCTTAGGTTCTGCGTTGAGTCATTTATAAACTTGTTATTGAAGGACTTCTAGAATTGGTATGGAATCCCATCTGGTTCTGGTGCTGAGCTATTATTTGAGAGCTGTAGTGCTGTCAGCAGTTCCTTCATTTCAATTGTACTGCTCAAGTCTTCTTTTCGTTGTTCCAATGTGCAAGCCTTGATTGTGCCCAGAACTTTTAGGGTCTTCTCCTCATGTTCTTGGTCTGTGATGTCTTTGCGCTTACTTTGGAGTTCGTTATGGTAATTTCTGGCTATCTCGGCCATCTTAATTGAGTTGCTCTTGTATGCCGGCAAAGATATGTTGGGGCTTTCTTTCTTGAATGATGAAGGCATATATTACGTCTCTGGATTGACCGCTTGTTTGTTGGATGTTGTGCAATACTTGCACATTTGTTTCTCCTTCTAACCTGTTCTTAATCGCAATTTTCTTTCTTTTAGCCATGTGATATTTCCTCTCAAGAGATTCCAGTTTCTTTGTTATTTCCTTAACCGTCTCTGTTTTCTCTACATCATCAAGGTCTGGGTCATCTAGCTTCTGGTTCTTCGCAACTTGATTTTCTTTTTCTCCATGATATACTTTGGTACTAGGATCTTATCCCTTTCTTTTGCATAGGTTAATAGGTTTCTTTTCCATTTCATATATACAGTCTGGAGATTTGCTCCTGACAATCTGTTGTTGCCTAGAGTTCTAATTTTATCTAGTGCTATTCCATTCGGACTCTACTACATATTTCCTGAATTTTCCATCATTATGTATTATGTGGTTTTTCATAACCCATCTCCCTTTTCCCACAATTGGGACTCTGCGTGCGTTATCATGATGAGTGGATGGTCAGTTCCTGGGATACCAGTGGACGAGATCGACCAGTCACACGATGATAAGTTGAGAGGGTTCGTCATGTAGATTTTGTCTATTCTTAACATGGACGATGTAGCATCTTTGATGAAGAAGAAGGCTCTCTTGATTGGGAAAGCGTCTCTCCATGCATCCCTCAGGTATAGGATTTACTTGAAGTGGTCTAGAGCTTCAGTTGCCTCTCTCATAGGAGATTTATCCTGGGTGTTCTCCATCATGTTGAGGTCCCTGGCCATGACATCTACCTTAACTCTCAGGTTATCTGTAAAGAAGTTATTCAGTGTAAGCCAGAAGTTTCCATTATCTTGGCCGTCACTTTCAGTGATGTTTGGTGCGTACACTGCAACAAAATTGATTGATTAAGCCAGAAGTTTCCATTATCTTGGCCGTCACTTTCAGTGATGTTTGGTGCGTACACTGCAACAAAATTGATTGATTTCTTTGTCTCGGGACAATCACCTTCAATCCCGCACCTTGGACTTTCAATAGATTTTTTTTCAACACTACTACTACTCCTTGTTTTCCAGATGGGTTCTCTGGGTCAGGGGAGTGGAAAATTTTCAATCTCTTACCAAAGAGCTGCTTCACCTCTTCCTTCCATCCATCTGACAGGTGGGTCTCCTCGACCGATAGAATTCCAATTTTCTTTTTGTCTTTCGGTACTTGATTTACATGGTTCCATTTGTTTTCAGATCTAGGTGCTCCGGTTGTTCCAAAGTCCCTTCTTTCAAAAGAGCCTATACGCAAAGCTACATTGTTATGCTTGCGAGATGGCAATCTCGTGGTGTGGGTATCTGTTGACTTCCATGAAACTTGGCTGGAGCAGATAACTGGTCGTTCTATTTGGCCTTCTGGTTCAGGAGCTGCTATCAATGGTGAGGAGCTCTCTTAGTTATTATCCTCTACTGATGATTTCTCGTCTAAAATAGTTCTACAGGGAGCAGGTTGTGATATTTACTTCATTTCTGATTGAGCCTTGGCCTTGTATTGTGCGCTGCTGGGCGTTATCATCTTCTGCGCCACCACTGATGCTGTTAGTTACACGGATGGTGAATAGTCCTCCGAACTCCAGGTCTCGGGAGCGTTTGAGTCTTTGTATGGAAGATAAGGAGACGAGGGTGTGTGCGGGACGTTGTGTTGTTCATTTGGTTCAGTTGGGGATCCACCTCCGTATTTCTCATTTCCGGTGACTAGGGCTGGAGTGGTGGCGAACTCTCTTAGCCCTTCAGAAAAAGGGAGGTGCGAGCCATTGCAGATAATCTTACCTTGTTGTGTATATATTGTTGTTGATGTAGTTGATAAGACTTACGAAGTAGTCAACTGTGCTATCTCGAAGTGAAAGCATTTCCCAAACCTTCAGGGAGGACTTTGTGTTGAGGTTATGGCAGTCTTGCGAGATTAGCTGCTTTTGACTCTTTGCTCAAGCAGGACTGCTGCACGGCATCTTTCTCTATTTTTTTGTAGACTGCCTTTGTCCTATGACTTGGTTCCATTACTACATGTACCATGTATGGCTAATATGTTTCGGTCATTTCCCTGTTTTTTGTGTCATATACTACCAGAAAAACCCACTTGCTGTGCATGGTAGCACTCTATGGATTCCTCATCATGAACAATGTTAACTTCCAACTAGTTCCAGAAAAACCCACTTGCTGTGCATGGTAGCACTCTATGGATTCCTCATCATGAACAATGTTAACTTCCAACTAGTTCTGTTATCTTCAGGGTGTGATTTTCAAATAGAGTTTTGTAAGAAGATTCCAGACACAAAGCCATTGATCTTTTACACAATATATCAAGGTCTATACTACTGTAATATAGTCCAATAGTTCACAAAAGGAAAGAAGGAATTTAGTTGAACTTTGCATGCGATGTTGCCAACAATACCAGGAAAATGAGAAAAGCAGATTCAATCAACTTGTTCTAGATTTAGTTATTACTAGAGATACTAACTAAACTTTCTGAGAGTCGTGCTAGTATAAGTATAAGAGATAGTGTATCCAGAATTTTGAGGTGTGAGGTGTTTGTTATGTTAAAATGTTTAATCTATTTTACCATGCTAGAGCGGAGATGAAATTGGCTGCTTGGTTAGTGTTATGATATGTGATAGAATTTTTGAAACTTACAACTTTTGAGACATGCTCAACATAACAACACATCCACCACTCCCTAACTCAGTGCAGGTGTGTCAAAACCATAGAAAACATATTGTAATTGAACTTACTCAGCTGACAGCAAAAACTCAATCAGCAAGAAAAGTACAGTTCAACATTGGTGAGAATAAACACTGAGTGCAGGGAACAATATTCTTTGGCAAAAAAAAAAACAGTAAGTAAAAATAATCCAACTGATTTCAAATATTTATTTAAATATTTACAAGAAAAAATATTGTAACCAAACTTTTAATGGTACTTGATCTGATGCTATTGAATGCATTGCAGAGGGCTGTATTAGTTATTCCTGAGTCTAAGAACCAGAGTAAGCCTCCTGTGGCAATTTATTCGATTATTCTTTTAAGTTCAGTTAAAATTTTTTTCTATAATTTTAACAAACAAAATTCTGAAATTAATTGGATTATGTTTACTGTGTTTTTACAAATTTTCTATTATTTTGACAAAAACATATAAATAAAATTTTGAAATCAATTGGATTACAGTGCAGTAACCTTTCTTGAGACACCAACATATAACAAGTGAATTAAGAACTAAATTTTCAAGAATATAAATAAACTTTGAACTATGCAGACATATGGGTAGGTTACTTAGGAAGATATCTATGCATTTATATCAATATCTGAAGGATGTTAAGTAGTTATAAAAAGGTGAATACCACTGCTGGCACCAGATTGTGTTTCCATTGGAAAAATTAGAAAAGAAAGCTGTCATGCAATTTCCAATGTGTCAATTTTCAAAAGAAAAAGGCACTTTTCTTTGTTGAATGACTTTTTTTGTGGAAATTAATACATCAGAAATAGCATATCAGCTTTCTTTTACACTTTTTTCACTGGAAACACTTTTCAGTATCAGCAGTGTATGGTGGGGGTCCGAAATGAATGTCACAAGTAGAATTAAGTTGTGTCAATGATGTGTCACACTTGAGAAGTACTCACCACTGTCATCATTATAGAGGTTCAAATCTTGCTCTGATTGTCTATGTATATGCATCAAATGTACATATTCGTATACACCTTCAAGGCTATATGATAGAATCAAGATAATTAGATTAAGAAAAGTACAAGGTTGAAAAAAATAAAGTTGATTTGATATCAAATTTAGTAAAATCAGTACGTCTTTATCCATATTTATTGCAATACTCATACAATGCACCTCAAACTTTGATATCACTTAAATAGTGTGTATTTGCAGTTCTGTACTTACAATATGTAGATAATCTGTGAAGAACCCTCAAACTTTGATATCACTTAAATAGTGTGTATTTGCAGTTCTGTACTTACAATATGTAGATAATCTGTGAAGAACTCCAGTCGCTAGACGAATTGTCCCAAGGAAGATTACTATGCTGTATTTTTAGATTGTTTAAATTTGATGACGCTTGATTATCCATGATTGTGTTTAGTGCAAGTGTTTCATAATATTTGGTCTTGTATATCACGCATCTCTTTTTCTTTGACTCCCATCATTGATGTACTATACAATCATCTCTACCATAACATTTGCTCACTCATCTTCCATTATCAATTAACACTTATCAGTTCTTTTATATTTGCAGTAATCATCTCTACCATAACATTTGCTCACTCATCTTCCATTATCAATTAACACTTATCAGTTCTTTTATATTTGCAGTATTTTGAGCCTCTATGCCTGCATCTCACCGTCATCCACGCATACTTAATAAAACATTTTCATCCTACTCGTGGTTCACTGATGCACTACTTGTAAGAGAAGATCTTCCTTTGCGATATGGAGAAGATATGTTGGTACACGTATGTTGTACTGACAGTTTCCATGTTGTCAGTGATCTGATTTCTTGCTTTATATTCGTTTTCAGAAACTTGTCAAATTATGTTGTACTGACAGTTTCCATGTTGTCAGTGATCTGATTTCTTGCTTTATATTCGTTTTCAGAAACTTGTCAAATGTATATCCAATGAGGAGTGTAAGCCTGTGGAAGTGCACAAAGACGACCAGTTTTTGCTTTTTTGTGCCTTTATGAACAGTCAAGAAGTCACGTTGGTTCCTGAAAAAACATTGCTAGATGCCTGGTTCAAAGTGCTTATGGCATATCGTGTACTCAATGTATACGAGTTGATGCTCGGCAGTCCTCTTAGACCTCCTACAACATTTGGACCTATAGCGGACAATCACAAAGTGGTATGTCGTCTGATAAAATTATGCTGCTTTATACTCATCTTGCACTGTTTGTTGTAATTATATTTCTCATGTTTCATAGCCTATAGGATCACTGAATAATATATATTTACTGTTGGGCAAGTCCTATAAAGCATTTAAAAAACATATACAGGCACTTTGTGCTAAGGCCTGCAGAGATAAAACAATTGTTGATGCCGCGGCTCCGCCTATTTCTAGCGGACCGTTGATGACGCCCAAAGTTTGGTCAGTAACAAATGTAACTATAGTGTTACCGTACCAAGAGTTTGCGTTGGGCACGCTATAAGTGATGAGAGGAGTCCCGGGCAGGTCCCAGAGAACGCGTCTGGTGAAAATGGAGAAAAGTCGGTAACGGGGTCGGCAAGTGTAAAGCGCTAAGGTAAAGCGCCTAGGGAAGAAGCGGTAAGTGAACACGGCAAAGGTAAGCGGCAAGAGCACGATAAGCTTAGCGAAGTCTAAGCGTCGATAATGCCTGCCGTAGTTGCAAGGCGCGAGTGTGTCGAGTGTTGGCGAGTGTCTGTAACTGCCGATGAGTTTGACGTTGCCGACCGTAGCGTAAATGAGCTCTTGAGCGTAAGGGAGACTGAGGAAAGGGGAGTAAACTGTGGTCTATTGTTCTGATGGTGGATGTACAAGTCGGTAAGTAATATATATACTACAAGGAGTTCACCGTCGCCAGTGACCAACCATCGCCAAAGTGCGGTAAACTGGAAAATTTCATAGGGGTAGCTCCAATGGTTTCAGATCCCTACCGTCCTTTGAGGACCCTTGGCGCCACCAGGCAGCAGATCGCGGTGCTAAACCATCAATCCATCATCCTTCTGTCTGTCCAAAGTGCTTAGCGATGTCAGGCGCCAAATCGAGACGCTAAGCAGTGTCAGGCGCCAAGGTCAAACGCCAAGCTGTCCGTCAGTTTTTGATAGATCATCAGGCTTCTCGCTAAGCGCTGTTGTCAGTGACTGATGCCATCTGTCAGTTGTCATTCTGTCTGCCTGTAACAGGGGGACCTCTTCGAGGTCCCTATTCATTATTCCACCATATCCGCACCCTTAGGGGTGTGGGAAGCATATTGTAACAGGGGGACCTCTTCGAGGTCCCTATTCATTATTCCACCATATCCGCACCCTTAGGGGTGTGGGAAGCATATCGTATTAGAGGACATAATTACAGTAGTAATTATTTCTCTAATTAATTTACTTTAATTAATGTACTTTAAATTATAGTGTATTTACTCGTATTTGGGTAGATACTTTTTTACTTACACTACGTACAGAGAAATCTACCGATTTGGCAGATTCTGTGTCTTGTGTGAGTAAGCCAGTAATTTCTCTTACACTTTTTTGAATCGTCAAACGACGATAATCTGTACGCGAACATACAAGAATTATACATTCTAGAACTTAGTTCTAGAATCTCGATTGACAGCGACATCAACCATCAAGCTTCTTGAGCGCCGAACGCAAGCCGATTGATAGTGGAATGGATCACGAACCTCTGCCACCAGAACGGAACGACAATGTCGCCCCGGTGCAGAAGGACGAGAATGCCACACCAATGGCAGCACACACTCAAGATCAGCAGGTGGCAAATTGGGAAGAGGCTGAGGTCGAGCTGACCCCAGCCCAAACAGATATGCCGGGGAGCTTGCTCATGACAGAGCAGAGACGTCCAGCCCAGCGTAGAGTTGGAAGAGAGGTTGGGGTGGCTAGTGAGTCACCGCCGATCATACAGGTACCTCAAAGGGCACCGGTGCGATTCTCGGGCTTAAGGACGTCGGGCGGGGGTGTGGCCACACACGAAGAAAAAAAACCGTCCCCGTTTAGGGCAGGGGCTCCTGGAACGGCAGGAGAGGCTTGGACAAGTTCGGAAGGTAGACGAGAGGAAGCTGTCCATGAGACACCATGGAGGAATATACCGGAATCGACGCCATTGAGTCGACGACCTGGAGGGCAGCGGCCAGCAGTACCGGTGCAGACTACGGGGACAAGAAGACGTCAGCCCACAGTGGCTGATGATACGTCTGATGAAGACGAGAACGGACGCTATGAAGCGACCCTCGACGTTCAAATAGCTATGCTCTGGGCAAGGTTCCCAGAGATAAGTAAATTGTCGACGAGGGCTAGGTTGAAGTTGTATGTGAACAAGCACATGCAATTGATAGAGGCTAGAGGCGAGGCGCTTCCAGAAGCGGGAACAGATGAGTATATTTCGGCATATATGCAGATCTTGGACCTGGAAGCTCAAAGCTACCTTGACCGTAAAAGTCGCCGAGGGTCGGCTGCATCCACCCCAGCGGAGGCGGAGCTAATCCCTACGATTCCCGCAGGGAGAGGGAGTTCCCCTCACATTGAGGAGGCGTTTAGCAACATATTTGCCCCACAACAGGCGGGGGAGACTCAGGAGCAATACCAGACGCGAGTAGCGGCTGGGCAGAGGCAGCAGCGGTTCGTAGGGTACCGACCTACAGCTATGTCCGTGGCCGAGACGGTGACGTCCAGACCGGCTACACATGTACTGTTGGAAACAGTACCGGAGGAAGTGTTGTCACCTCAGGTGAAACGAGAAGCGGAGGACCCAGTGGTGCCGGCTAGGGTACCACTTGCCGACACGTTTCAGGACCGAGTCGCATTCCAAAGAATGCGGATCCAGGATTTACGGGGGCAAGGCTACTCTCGTATTGATGATCAGGGAATCGGTTTCAATGGGTCCCAACCCATTGATGAAATGAGGCGAGAATTTGTGGACCGTGCGCAGAACAGTCGTCGAAGTAGGCACGGGAGCGATATCAGCAGGCGAGAGGAGCCGCGGGAGTTGGGGCCGGATAGACGGAATGGAGGGCAGGGCCCTCGGGACGACAGATCTCACAGCCCCAGAGGACCGATGACTCGGTCGGTGCGAGCTTTCTCGACGTTCGTCCCCGCCGAGGGACGCAACAAGACACCTGGAATGAATGAGGCCACCAGAGCCTACACCGATAGCATGCATCGACGATTGGTGAGCATTATCGATGACGCGGTGGGGATTGCGTTGCGATTACCCGAAGGGATCAAACCACGGAGGGCTGATCCAAAGCATATTCTGCCCTATAAGGGGGGAACAAAGTTCAGCGAGCTGGAGGATTGGACCATGGATGTATGCTACCATCTGGCAGCATGCCTGTACGGTGGAGATCGTATGGACAAGGAGCGAGTGTTTGTGCTGCCCGAGTTTTTGGAAGGTCCGGCAAAGAGGTGGTTTCGTCATCACGTTCTTCACCATAATCGGGCGAGGCAGCACTGGACGTTCAAAGATGTGATCCTTGAACTGTACAATCGATTTGTAAGTGCATCCACAATGCAGGATGCACGAGAGGCGTTTTACTCTGCAGTGTACACCGAGGCCCTCGGAGTACAAGGGTTCTATGATACCCTTGTAGACCATGCTCAAAATATGGCCATTTATCCCGACGCGTGGACAGTGTGCGAGACCTTTCTTAAGGGCATCCCCGCTGAGATGAGGCGAGTGCTAATCCGGGATGACGGATTATGTCCAGAAATAAATGAAGTTGAGGAATTCGTAGCGCATGCCATACGTTACGAACAGGCGTTGAAGACGGCACGCCACTTTGATCTGCATAGCTCGCGAGTAAAAGCTGCGGGGCCGATGGAGGCACGCCAGTCACGAATGATCGGCACGTTCCTGGTCAGGAAAGCGGACATGGAACGTAACCGAAACCCTAGGTTCGTATTGAGACGAACGTTGTCGAGGCCTCATCGACCTAAGCCGATTGAGCCAAAACTTGTGGCTGAAGAGCGTGGTCACCATCCGCCAAAACCTGAGGCCAATCGTGACCCGCGGAAAGAGCGGGGAACAGGCCCGGGTGGGACGGGTGAAAAACGCATAGTAACATGCTATGCGTGCGGTGAGAAAGGACATTTTGCGAGTACTTGCCCAAAAAGGGGGCAAGTAGCGGGTAAACCACGAGCGTATGTACGCGCTGCGCACACTGAGGCAGAGGAGTCTGCGAATGACGCAGATGAGGAGCTAGACGCGGAGGAGGAGGAGGAGAGCTCCCAGTCTGGCGAGGAAGGCCCAGTTGATGACGAGGTAGGGACAGTGATGATCGATGGGGATGAGTATGTGGAAGTGGATGTGTACGACTCGGAGCTCTACGCTAGTTCCGCAGAACAAGAGTTCTTGATGGCGTTAACGGACTTTCCTGAGGATGAGGAAAGCATGCAGCTGGGCGCGGGTCGAGTAAAGGTTCACAAAGTGAAACTTAGAAAGGCAGCGCGCAAGTTGACCCGGCCGCAACTGCGCCGTGAGGATAAGGAATGCTTGGCTACCTACGTCAAGGTTGGAGGTCACGAAGCATGGACTTTGTGGGATTCGGGAAGTACAACCACTGGAGTAACGCCCCAGTTCTGCCAGGTCCATGACTTGGCGGTGCATCAGCTGGAGCGGCCCATAACTCTGCAACTTGGTACTGTCGGCAGTCGCGCTGCAGTACAGTTTGGAGCAAACCTCGAGCTAACCGTCCCGGGGTCAACAAGTGTTGAATACGTGGACGTGGCGAACTTCGACCGGTACGACATGATTGTAGGGACGCCGTACATGCGCAAGCACCAGGTGGTACTTGACTTCTGCAATAACAAGGTTATTGTGGCGGGTACTGAGATTCCAGCAGTGCGGGTCGCCGTGGAGGAAGCTGGGGAGAGAGTTCGCCGCCACCGCGCGACGGAGAGGAAGAGAGCGGTGGGCACCAACTGACTACGCTCGGTGGCGCGACCGGCTACCGTGGAGGATGAGCCAGAGGAGGTAAACCCTATCGGAGGCTTACCCGAGGAGTGTGGAGCGATCCTGATGTCCACGGAAGAATGGGCTAAGCATCAGAGTGTGCAACGGGAGGAACTCACCGCAGGTGCGGTGGGTGGTCAGGATGGGCATTGCACTCGGCCAACGCGGCCGCAGGAGCGGGTGGTCAGAAGGGAATGCCAACCTACATCTTCAAAGGTAAAGGTTGAAGAGCTAGTTTGTGGGGATCCTCCAATGGAACCATTGAATGGGGACTGGGAGGATGATGCAGCGTATAGCGAACAATCGCACCGATCCCTATGGGACCGGCCGGTACCACCACCAGCGTTCGATTGGGCGTTCGATCCGCGAATGCCTAGGGAATGGAACGAGCTGGTGGCATCCATGTGTGCCTGGGAAGGTCGACCGTGGATTCGGCAGACCGAGGTCTATCGACAGGCGAGGGATGACGAGATATCCTTTCCGGAGGAGATCCAGGTGGACGGGGCGTCGATTTCGTCGCGACGAGTCAGGAAGGAGAGACCGACCCGTCTACAGGTGCCAGACGACAGTGAGGAGAGGTTGCGAGCTCTACGGGAGAAATATACTACTACCCAGGTAGTGGGCAGTGGTGGGAAGTGGCTAACCAAGCCGCCACGAGCCAAGGACAAAGGCAAGATCAGGGCAACTGGGTTGTCCCGAGAGGATATCCCGGAGCTCCGCCGGCAGTGGCAGGATGAGTTTGCGGATATGGTCAATGGCACTAAGGAGGAGTTGCCTCCGTGGCGAGAGGTTAACCATGAGATTAACCTAGTCGATGATACAAAACAGTACAAGTACCATTTACCGCGGTGTCCCATGGCCTTACAGCAACAGCTGCGGGATAAAACGAACCGGTACCTCAAGGCTCGGTGGTGGGAGGCGAGACCTGCGTCGCAGGCCGCGCCATTGCTGTGCATTCCGAAGAAGGATGGGACGTTGCGCACGGCACTGGACGCACGCCAGCGCAACGATAACACCATTAAGGATGTGACGCCGCTTCCTGATCAGGAAGTGATTCGTGAAGATGTGGCTCGGGCAAAAATCAGGTCAAAAATCGATCTGACGGACGCATACGAACAAGTTCGAATACGAGAGAGTGATGTCGGGAAGACCGTGTTTTCATCGATTACCGGCACCTATGTCAGCAATATAATGCAGATAGGTGACTGTAATGCCCCAGCAACCTTTCAGAGGTTGATGACGTCGATTTTTCGTGACGTTATCGGACGATTCATGCACGTATATCTTGATGACATCTTCATTTACTCGGACTCCATTGAGGAGCACGAGAAGCACCTTCGTGTGGTGTTCGAGCGCTTACGTTCGAACCTATTGTACTTGAAGTGGAAAAAGTGCGAGTTGTATGCGGACCGGGTGGACTGCCTGGGACATGTTATCGACGATGAAGGTATTCATCCTGACCAGGATAAATTGGATCGGATTCGTGACTGGAGGACGCCACGAAACTACAACGATGTGCAGCGGTTTGTTGGGCTGGTAAACTACGTATCAACGTTTCTGCCGGATGTTACGACATACACGGGGCCGCTGATGGCCATCACACAAAACGGGGCGCCATTTGTATGGCGGCCACTGCACCAACGCTGTCTGGACATGATTAAACGAATATGTGATCGCACGCCGATCATACGTCCCATTGATCCGCGACGGAATGAACCAATATGGCTCATTTGTGATGCATCGAAGACGGGAGTGGGAGCAATGTATGGGCAGGGACAGTCCTGGCAAACTTGCCGCCCGGCCGGGTTTATGTCAAAGAAGTTCACGAATGCGCAGCAGAATTACGCTGTGCATGAGTTGGAGACATTGGCTATATTAGAGGCCCTCCTGAAATGGGAGGACAAGCTGATGGGGTATGATATTCATATCATAACCGACCACAAAGCGCTTGAGTTCTTCAAAACCCAGGCGAACTTATCTCCGCGTCAGCGGCGATGGATTGATTACATGTCGCGGTACAAGTTTGACATAACATATGTCAAAGGGGAGCTTAACAAGGTAGCGGACTGTTTGTCGCGCTACTTTGAGAGTGACCGACTAGATGAAGCCCATGAAGCTCATCACTATGTCAATGCGGATATACGTATTGATCCAGAAGGGGACGACATCCCTTATCAACGGTATCGGGAGATTAAGGACCACGTGGTAGAGATTCAAGCCATGCAGGTTCGAGAGCGTCGGCGAAGTAAGCGGTTGCGAGAGCGGCAGGAGGCCCGCGATAGCGAGGCGGAACGTCTCAAGGTCGCAGACGCTGGGACCGAGATAGGACCTAGCGGACACACTGCGAATGCGGGCGACGGGGATATGCGGTTGGCAGACGCACTACGTGCGCCTGCGGAAACGAAGTCTGCCCCGCGAGACTACCATCGATCTGAATTTCGAAAGGCGGTGATACTGGGGTATGCAGAGGATAGGCTGTGTACGGAGGTGTTGACGCGGCCCGAAGATCACCCTAGTTTTTCAGTGCGTCAAGAGTTGATTTACACTGTTAGCGCTAGTGGCCAGCAGGTTCTGTGTTTGCCCCGGCAGCGTGCATTGATCACAGAGGTGATCAATCAGGCACATGGGGTGGTTGGGCATTTTGGGTCACAGAAAACGCTAGAATATGTGCGACATTGGTATTGGTGGTCGAAGATGCATGCTGATGTATTTGCGTTCTGCACAACTTGCGAGTTGTGCCAACGGGCGAAAGGGGCCAACCGTAAACCGGCTGGCAAACTGCATTCGCTACCTGTGCCCACGAAGCCGTGGGACTCCATTGGGATGGACTTTGTTGGCCCGTTTCCCGAGTCCAAAGGGTTCAATTACTTGTGGGTAGTAATATGCAGGATGACGAGTATGGTACACTTGATACCGGTGTGCACCACAATGAAAGCCTCGGAGCTTTCATGGATTTACTTGAAGGAAATCGTGCGGTTGCATGGGTTGCCGAGCTCCATCGTTAGCGATCGGGATTCAAAGTTCACGTCGAAGTGGTGGCGAGAGCTTCACGCGATGATGGGCGCGAAGCTGCTGATGTCAACTTCGTTCCATCCGCAGACGGATGGACAGACGGAGCGAGCAAACCGTAATGTGGCACAGATACTGCGCACGGTAGTGCACCCCGACCAGCGGGACTGGGTAGACCGAGTACCCCTGACAGAGTTTGCGATAAACGCTAGTGTGTCGGAGACGACAGGGTATGCGCCGTTCGAGTTGAATGGGGGGTTCATGCCCTCCATGCTTCAGGAGTTGCGCGCCGATACAGCGGTGCATAAGGGAGTTAAAGACTTTGCGCGGACTGCCCTGGAGAATTTAGCAAACGCGCATGATGCGATCATTGAAGCACGCGTGTTTCAATCGAAATACGCGAATAAGAGGCGAGCGGAGGAGCCATCGCTGGCCGTAGGGGCGCTGGTATATCTATCAACGCAGAATTTGAACCTACCCAAGGGCAGGGCGAGCAAGCTATGCCCGAAGTATATTGGTCCGTATAAAATCATACAGGCTGAGCCGAAGACGTCGAACTATGTACTGGAGTTGCCTACGGCGCTGCAGGCACGACGCATTGTACCGAAGTTCCATGTATCACTGCTTCGACCCTTCAGGCCGAATGATGATGCATTGTTTCCAGGACGGGTGGTCCCAGAAGCTTATGACTTCGGGGCGAAGGATGAGCAGGAGTGGTTTGTCGAAGACCTAGTAGGCCATCGGTGGAACGAGGCTGGGGGTCTGGAGTATGAGGTACGGTGGAGCCTGGGTGATACGACATGGGAGCCGCATCGGGAGTGTGCCAAGTTGGCCGCCTTGGATCGGTACTTGGAGTTGCATGGCGTGAAGCGCCCTGCACAGTTGCCGAGGAAGGACAGGGCTCGGGGAGCCATGTGAATGTGGCGGATCGTCGGCCGAAAGAGGAAGTGATGATGTAAGCGAAGGCGGTGTACGGCTGACTTGGAATTTTCGTCTTGCCCCTGGATTTTTTGTACACCTCACCGCTATGTCGTCGTCGCAACAAGACCAACGTTACTCGAGAGATAACCAGAGCTCGCGGAGCTCTGGTGGTGGGGGAGAAGTGAGAGAACAGCAGCAAATGCCGCAGCAGCAAGGGGGTATGGGGAGTTTTTTTGCGTACCCTCAGGCGCAGCAGGGGTACGGGCAGGGGCAGATGCCCATGTTCTTTATGCCGATGCCGGTACCAATGGGTCAGCAGGCGGCGGGGGCAGGATCGAACTGGGGCATGATGATGCCCCAGGGAGCGATGATGCCGCCGCTGCAGCCTTGGCAGCAAATGGGAGGAATGGCACAAGGCCAGGCGCAGAGTGGAGGAAGTCATCAGCCTATGGAGGTTGATGGGGAAGCGAGAGCGAGTAGACCGGGAAGAGAGAGCTCGCCCCCGAGAGAAGGACGACGTAAGGTGCAATACGAGAGAGAGGTACCTCGGGGATCTCCCCGAGAGAGGTCGCAGGAGGATCGGAGGTCGAGCAGACGAGGCCCACAGGAAGGGTCGCGTCGAGAGACAAGGCAGCGGTCTCCCGAGCGGGAGACAACCCAGGATAAAGGAAAAGGGAAGGAGCGGGCGACAGAAAGAGATCAGTGGCGGGATGAGCCACACGCAGAGGCGTTGTGGAGGCGATTATTACAGGCGGGTCACCGCGTGCCGCCTGAGACCGAGTTCCTCCGAGATACAGTGGCCCAAGTAGTGGTCACTGGGTTGTTAGACGAGATAGCGCTGTTGCAAGAGCGGCAGCATAATACTATTGCAACCTTCAACAAGGCGCTGAAACGTCGGGCGGCCACGCCCGAATCTGCCCTGGAGTCAGAACCGAAGAGAACCCGGGCAGATCGACCACGGGCGGAGGACAGCGCTCGACCTCGTGAAGGTCGAGTAACGGGGGTGCTGCCGTTGGAGCAGCGGATAGAGAGAGAAAGTGGTCCGTCAACGTCGTCGGAGTTGTCTAGACAAGGGTCGGTGAGGAGTGCGATATCTTCGACGCAAGCGCCGAAGAGGAAAGCAGCGAAGCAGGTGGATGAATTTTTGGTGCAAACGGTGACGTTTGCAGCAGATGTGCCACAAGGAGCGCCGGGAGGAGTGCTGAGGTTTCAGCCCCCGGTAGAGTATGAACCGCCAGCGGAAAGCTACCCCGAGAAGTGGCTGGACGCCGATCCTCGAACGGAGAACGAGGCAGAAAATGTGGTGCCCTCAGGTGCACCAATGGTTGTTGCAGGAGTATCAACGGTAGCCTATCCCCACGGGGATAGTGAAGACGAGGATGCGAACTATATCAGTTCGAATGAGGCCACTCCGGACGAGGAGGAGTCGAAGCATGAGCGGGGAGTGCGGGTCGCTCGCAATATGAAGAAGAACAAACGGAGGAAGAATGAACAGGCTGAGTTCGAGCGGAATAAGCAGAGACGAGCCGAGGAAGCTACGGGGATTATTCCCCCGAGCCTCGGTGTTCGAATATTTGCGGACCACACTGTGGAACGCCTCAACTCGTTCTTCAATGGAGGGTTGGATCGACACTTTTATTATTCGTCCGCGAATAATACCGTATATGTGGGGTCGGAGGCTCGACAGGCCTACCTCCACGAGTCCAGCCATGTGAGTGGGTATGGTGGATCAAAGGGAACCCTCAGTAAGGTCGTGCCTAGAGGGTTCCCCATGAATCCCCTCCAGTTACGCAAGCTGGTGGAACTAATTCGTAACCGGTACGCGCCAGCCGACGACAGGATCGCCGGCTATCAATTGTTTCGAGAGTTCCGCCGAGTGAGCGATGCTTGCGACGTAAGCGCCCGTGACAAGACCATGCAGCTGGTCTTGACCCATAGTGATTACAGCCAGGTGGACCCCCCATTTGAGGCGCGATCGGCGGTGATGAGGATGATGCCCCTACCTGTCCCGGACGGGATAGTGCGCACGAAGGAGTGGGGGAGCCACCGAAACACGACGCTCGCAGGCGTCAGCTTCGAGCAGATTGAGAAGACGCTGGACCTGGAGAAATGGGCCCAGAATGCACTGTACTTCGGGCGGCCAGGCATGCCAAATGCCATTCCTGGGATCGCATTTGATACCGCATATCGAATGCACTGGAGGACCATCTTTGGCCATGCCCTGATTAGGTCCTTGTCCCCCCAGGGCAAGGCTCGATCGACGTTTGCCCGGCAAATGGCATTAGTGTTGGCCAAGCCGGGATTGTACCGCGAGGCGGTACAAGACTTTAATGCGGCCCATCCCAACGAACCGTTCGTTCCAGCTCCATGGAATATCGTGTCCATTATGACGCCCGTCTTCCCGGACGAGGCCGCGAGCACCATTACTGAAGACGACGTGCTCCGAGTGATGCTTCACAACCGCATCCCCGTGGAGTGGGCTGACCATGCGTATACGTATGGAGTGGTGTTCCTCGAACACCAATTTTTCCATCCTACTCCGGCCATGCCACGCTACGTTCATGTTGATAATGAGCGTCATGTTCGGATGCATCGTTATGGGGTACCGGCGGCTATACCGGATTGGGATGGGTGGAGAACACCAACCACCGAGGACGTGTACCGTCTTCGGGTACTGTTGGCAAAGGAGGAGGAAGAGCAGCGCCGGTTTTACGCTAACCACGGGTTGCATTACTACATTGGGTCAGACCCCAATGTGCATCATCTGTGGAAGAGGCAGGAGCAACATGGGCCCTTGCCCACGAGTTGTCCGACCGCAAGCGCTGGCCCAGCACAGGAGCCCGACGCGTCGAGTCGTCCACTTGCCTTGGCGTTGCCATCAAGGCCGCCATCGGTCGATGAGCGTATGCAGTCTCCTCAGTTGGAGGACTACCCGTCAAGCCCACGGGATCCAATTGCATCGCCTATCGCACCTACCATGGACTGATAGCGCGGGTCAACGAGTCGAATGTTGCAGACCGTACAACGGTCTGAAAGGGGGGCGTGTAACAGGGGGACCTCTTCGAGGTCCCTATTCATTATTCCACCATATCCGCACCCTTAGGGGTGTGGGAAGCATATCGTATTAGAGGACATAATTACAGTAGTAATTATTTCTCTAATTAATTTACTTTAATTAATGTACTTTAAATTATAGTGTATTTACTCGTATTTGGGTAGATACTTTTTTACTTACACTACGTACAGAGAAATCTACCGATTTGGCAGATTCTGTGTCTTGTGTGAGTAAGCCAGTAATTTCTCTTACACTGCCGTTGGCGCTATTATTGATTGGATCTGCTTCTTGCCGTGCACGGCCGTCAAATATTGCCAAAATTGGATAATTAGCGTGCGCTAAGGTATCCCGAGTCAGTGCCGCGTTGCCGTCGCCTGCCGTTGATGCGCTGATCCTGTATGGGGTCCTATCATCTCCCCCCAACTGAAAAATTGACTGTCCTCAGTCACCAAATAAGGCTACCATTACCGCTTTTGTGACCAGTGGTCCGTGCGTTCTTGAGATTTCGTTTATAGTCCTGGTGCGCAAGATTGGACTTCACCTCTCTTCTCTGATTTTACCTGGCGCTCTTCAAAAATAATATGTCTTTCCACATTCCAACTCCGCCTCCCGTACCGTCTCGCGAGGCTCAAGACGCTGCCTCCGCCTATATCGACAAGGCGAACAATTTTATTAGGCGCATCGAGGGTGTGGGCGCGGAGGCGCCTCCAAACTTGGTCGTTGCCGTGATGAAGCTGTTGGAACGTTGGTATGAAGTTCGTGTTCTTGGCGTAGGGTGGGATAGGGAGATCGAGGTGCGGGAGTGGTGCCGAGCCCGCTATGTTGACAATCGTGGCGCCGACTGGTTAGCGCCGTTTTCTCGCTTTGTAAGTGCTTTTAGTCTTTGCCGTGTCGCTAGCTGATTGGGTTCCTAGGCACCTCCTCCTGTCCCTACCATTGAGGACGAGTTGGAGGATATCCTCTCTGGCGCCTTGCCGATGACGGTAAGCGCTCCTGTGCCTGAGTAAGTATCTCTGATTTTTGATTTCTAACTTAGCTGTGGTCTGATCTGTCTCCCCATAGCAAACAAGAGGTGTTAGCGCCTCTTGCTAATTTGCAGGTGGACGCTGAGATGGCGGCTATTCGCGAGAGTGTGCTGGAAGAGGCCTCCCGTGACGCCAAGGAGAGGACCAAGGCGTTGGAGGAGCGAGAGGTCGTTGGCGAGTCTCTGGTTGCCAGCGAGAGGTCGCCAATTGCCAGGAGGCAGGTGTCTGGTGGGAAGGATTCCCACGCCGGTAGTGCCCAGAGCCCCAGCACTGCCAGCAAGCAAATCGGGCTCTCCGGTCAAGCCTGGCAAGACGTTGAAAAAGAAGGTAAGTTTGTGCTTTCTTACCGCTAGCGCCTATCGTTTATTCCTTTCTAAGTCTCGCAAGGCTGCCGCCCCTTGTTACACGGTAAGTTTGTTATGCCAAGTTACTTCCTTTGCTAACCGACTAGTTGGCAGGCGCCAACGCAAACTTCCTTTAGCGATGCCGAGCTGAAGGGTTTGCTGGTAGCGCGACGAGATGAGGCGGTTTTGGATGAGGGAATGGAAGCGGGAGTGGTCTTGCCGGAGATGAAGGATAAGAAGACGGCAAGCCCAGCGGCAAGACGGGAGTTCAAGGACTCCCAAGGAGCGGTAAGTACTTTAGCTCTTTTTACCGCTTCTGTTAATACTTCTGTAGTGCGACAAATGCTGGGCCGACAACGACCCAGAGGGGTGTTGGTACCCCACTGGTGGCCAGCCCTGCTACCGGTGCGGTACTCTGAAGAGGGCTTGTACTCTGGATGGCGCCAAGAGTCGAGAACACGGTGGCGCCCCAGACGCAGTAGTGGAGCGCACCTTCAAGTGCGCCGTCCTCGTTAAGAGGGCTTGGGAGTTTGTTGAAGGTGAGAGGAAGAAGAAGGCCGCTGGAGACGCGGCAACCATTAGCAAGAGTTCCCTGGCGCTGCCGACACGTCAAGGGGACGAAAACGAAACCGTCGGCAACCGTGGCGCCGGTGAGCGCCAAGGGACTATGGTCCCTTCAAAACGACAAGTCTCTTCACCTGCCAAGGGGAAGGGCAAGGCCAAACGTGCGCGGGTAGAGTCTCCTCCCTCTACCCCTGGAGACGTGGAGATGGAGGAGCTGGAGAAGGCGCTTGCCGCCAGCCGTCTGCCGCCAAGGGACACTGAAGCCAGTCCTAGCAAGTTGCTTTCCCCCATCCACCTGAGGGGGGTTTCTCTGCCGGCTGCCGATGAGGACGACACGGTTATGGCCCCCCCGCCAACGGAAGAGCAGCAGGAGGTGGAATCCTCGGCAGTGGCAACAAGAGGAGAGGGAAGCCCTGTGGCTATGGCTGATGACGAGGACGCAGAGGAGGAGCCAGACGAGACCTTGGCGACCCAGCGCGAAGGTGACGAGGAAGAGGCCCCTGCCAAGGAGGCGGTAGCGGGAGGAGGGGAGGGAGTGGCAGGAGTTGCCAGGGAGGAGCCAGAGTGGCACTGGCTACCTCCCTACAGTAACGTTGCCCCCTGGGAAGTCTCAGACCCTGAGGACGTTGCCGGATTGGAGCTGAGGCACCCCGTAATCGCCAGGGTCAACCCCGCTTGGACCCCTCAGCCTGAACCGACGGTTACTGGCGACGCCTTCCAGTGGCTGGGGCAAGACCTTGTCTACCCGGTCGTAGCGCTCAATCCTCGTGACATGCTGGAGCGGTACTCGAGAAGGGCGGCAACGATGGAGTCATCAATGGAGTGGGAACGGGAACGAGTTCAAGGGCAACTAATGGCGCTAAGGTTGCGCTATTCCAACCTCAGTCGTAGCCTTCACGTTCTTCGCGACTACCAGGACGACTGCCAAGCCGCCATGGATTGGCAGACCACTAACAACATCTTGCCGGGCAACCTTCTTCCACTTCGCGACTCCTTGTTGCCAATTTCCAACGACTCCTTGCCGATGGACGATGAGAGTGACTGAGCGGACCTTAGCGTAGAGTGGCCGCTGTATATATTTTATCTTTTGTTACTGTCCAACTATATTATTGTCTTGCCGCCTCGTTTTTGAGTGAAAGGATAAGTCCCATAATCTGAGTTAGCGCAGCCGCAGAAAGCAGAGAAAGTAAAGCAAAGAGAAAGCAAGCGGCAAGTATTCTAAGGTAGGTTTTTAGCAAGAGCAATAGTATGTGAGGGACTTAGACAAATTTTGAGGAAAAGGGAAACACTCAGTAAATCATCATAGCAAAAAACCCTTGGCGAGAGTTGCGCAAGGCGCTAAGCGTTGGCGACACGCTAGCGCTGCGACTTGACTATGTAAGGAAATGTCTGTTGGATATAGTATAGTAAGTATCGGCAAGAAACATAAGTAAGATAAGTAATAGAGTAAGAGAGCTTATCAATGTATTCTTTTCTAATCATTTTCTTCTTCTTCAACTAAAGTCGGCAAGTCATCATCGTCCAATAATTCTGTTTCTTCAAGTTCTCTTAACTTGGCGGTGTCGATATCTAGCGCTTCAAGCGGCAAGTCAATGTGTTCTCTGGCGAGATACGGCAATAGGCGAAAAGCGGCAACAGGTCGATGTAGTACTGAACCATCTAATTCACAGAGCACGTAAGCGCCTCCACGGTTACGAGAGATAACTACCAAGGGTCCCAGATAGCGCGGGCGCATTTTCTTATTGTATGAGGTTTCAATTTTGGAGTTGCGCATAAGCACTAGCGCTCCTCTCGGGAAGTTGTAATCTTTGATAGTAGCGCTATGCTCGGTTTCGAATCGTAGGGCTGCTTGGCAACGTGCGCTAAAGACTACCTCATGGAGTCGCTCTAAATCTTCCTTCCTTTGCTGGAGATCAATAGCTCGTCTGGCGATCAGGTCGGTAGTCGCTAAGATACTGTTGGGCACTGGCTGAAGGTAGGTCGCTTCTATAATGTCGGCAGGGAGTAACGGATGGGTGCCAGTAGCTGCGTAATAGGGAGAACAACCCATGCGCTTACGAATGGTAACTCTTTCCGACCAAAATACTGAGTAAGTCGCTTCACTCCAACGAGACTCGTCGCCATCGACTGCCTTGAAGAGCGCTTGCCGAACGTCAAAGTGTGGTCTCTCTACCAGGCCATTGGCGCGTTTGTTGTAGCCAGATACTCGAATGTGGTGAATGTTGTATTTCTTGGCAAGATATGTTAGCGCTTTAATAATAGGCGCACCGTTATCCGTGACGATTTCTCTTAGCGCTCCCCAATGGCAAATGACGTCCTCAAATAGCCACTTGGCGACCGCGTCCATATTTTCTCTCTGAAGCATTCTAGCGCTCCCCAATGGCAAATGACGTCCTCAAATAGCCACTTGGCGACCGCGTCCATATTTTCTCTCTGAAGCATTCGAAATTCAGGCCAGTGGATTAGCGAGCAACGACCTTGAATGATGTACTTGTAGCGACCAGATTTGGGCATGTGCATGGTATCGACGTAGATTTTGCTGAAGAGGGGAGCTGGCATTGCAACGGTTGGCGGTATGAGCACTTGGCGCGTTTGTTGAATTTGACAGAGGTGGCAAGTCCTGATGTACCAGGCGATGTTGGCGCTAGCGTGTGGCCACCAGAATCGTTCTAACAGAGAGGCTTGGGTAGCGTACAGACCTCTATGTCCTAGTTCGTCATGCATGGCGCGCAGGACTCGTAAGCGACTTTCTGGCTTGATGATCAGCTTGTGAGCGCCATCTTGATTTCGTCGCCAAAGTCGGTTGTCGGTAAAGAAGAAACGGGTAGCATAGCAGATAAATTTTGCGTATTGTTCGTCGGTAAGGTCTGGGGGTCGCTTAAGGTTTTGTATCCATTGTTCAACTACTAACAAGCGACTGTCTTCCGCCATTGCCTTGGCGGATTGAGGGACGGCATTGTAGGTCAAGTTTCTGCTGTCTTCTCTTAGCGGATGGGGTTCCTGTACGACTTTTACTGGAGGCAAGTCTTGTCCAAGGATGCTTGCCATGTAGAATGTGAGGGGTGCGCTAAAGATCTCGGGGCGGTAAGGGATAATGGGATGTAAAAATATGCTGGTAGGCTGTTGCCGTTGTAGTAGGGGGATTGGCTGTTGTATGAGGTGCACAAAACCATGTAAGCGGTCGATCCAGTCCTCGAAATCGCTATCAGCCCGTGGGTCCACTGCCGGGTCGCCAGGCTGCTGTGGTCGCCTAGAGAGTCTATCTGGTCCGTGGAAAGAGCTCTTGACGTGTACCAACTCAAAGTGAAACATGAGGATAGCGACTACCCAACGGTTCATGCTAGCGGATGGCTGGATGTCGGGATTCTGCAGCATGCCTTTGATGTACCTAGCGTCGACTTCAACGATAAGGTTCCGTACGCCAATCAAATACATCTTTAGCGACCGGAAGGCTTTGAAGAGTCCATAGAGCTCTAGCTTAGGCTGACTGTAGCGAGACTCTCTGTCGTTTAGCGTGATAGACCCAAAGCGGTTGTAGCGTCGCTGTTTCCGATTGTCGCTAAGGCACTGGCACAAGAAGTAGCCAACGGCAATGTACGAGGTATCCACCGCCAAGATAACAGGGTCGGCAGAGGTATAATTGATGGGGACTAGGGGTTTGGCGTCTTGTAGAGCTTTTACTAAGTCTCGTTGTGCGGTAACCTGGTCTGGCCCAAATTCGAAGGGCTCGTTGGCGCGGGTGAGTCGGTTAAGGGCGTGTGCGCGATGGGCAAAGTTTTTGACGAATATCCTAAGAACGCCAACGGTACCGAGAAAGGCGCAAACTTCAGATAAGTCGCGGCAAGGACCCCATCGCTCCAGGAGTGCTAAGCGAGACTCGTCGGGAACACGACCGTCGGGAGTGCAGATGTGACCGAGTATTTTGAACCTTGGCGCGCATAAGAGGAGTTTGTGGCCACTAAAGGTACCACCGCTATACTTCATACGTTGGAAAACTCGATTGAGCAGCTGGGAAAACTCCCATAGTGCTAAGCGAATGTTGGAGTTTTCGGGATGTGTCGTCGGTAAGCCATTTACAAGTCGCCAGTCTTTGAGACCTTTGACGCCAACGTCATCAATGAAGCTAAGGACATGGTGCGGTATCTCGGGTTGGAGGATGAATGTGATGTTGTCATGAAATATAGGGACTGAGTTTGTCCAGCCCATCGGCAAGGTAACTAGGCGCAGTGCGCCAAACGGAGTTTGAAAAGTAGTGAGGTCACGGGAAGAAGGGTGTATCAGACGTTCATCATAGCCAACGTAAAGGTCAAGGGTGGCACCACAAATACGCCCAGCAAAGGACTCGGCAACGTGGTCAGGAAAAGGCGGCACGCCAGAGTGTCGTATCGTAACCCTATTTAGCGGTTTGAGACTGTGGACTATGCGTAGCTTGCTGTTCTTTTTGAGGACGCAGAACCATTGGGAGCGGTAAGAGCTATTGGAGGGTTCGTAGACGCCAGCCTTAATCTTGGTCCTAATGATTTGGCAGACCTCGGCTTCAATTCCAGGCGGTAACGGTCGGTTGTGCTTAGTCCATGGCACGTGAGGGATAGTCGGGATGACGACAGGCAGGAAGAAATCTGTACGTAGACTGCCGCGTTCGGAGTCCTCCCAAGCAAAGGCTTTGTCTTGCTTAGCGACAAGATCGGTAAGGACGTTCAACTCATCTTTGGTCAAAAATCCTGTGTCGTGCTCCTTGGCAAACTGCTGCTGGCGCTCTGTGGTAAAACGTCCTGTGGGCTGAAAGGGTGGCGGATTCGGTGATAAATCTGGCATGTCGGCAAGAGGGTCGCCAATGATCTGGCGCTCGATTCTAAACGTCTCGGGAGAGTGCATAGCAACGGGTTTTGTTTTAAGCGCAACTGGCTTATATTTCTTTTTGACTTGAACCCCTTTCCTTTTGGGAGCGTTAGCTTGGTTATATGCAGAGGTGGAAAGGGGAACTGTAGTCTGAGGGGCGGCAAGTCCAAGAACGGCAGAAGACGAGGCTCCGGGAAGGGTAGTGAGATAAGTATCGGTAGACGCAATGTTTTGAAAGGATTCAGAAGCGGTAAGGTACAAGTAGGCAAGAGAGGAGTCGGTAATGTTTTGATTTTTCTGGGGAAGCTCTGTGTCGGTAGCAGGTAAAGTAGTTAAAACGTCTTCGTCAAGAAAGGCAGTAGACATAACATTTACAAGACCAGTTGAATGGTCATATTCCAGCGTTAGCGCTACATCTCCGTGATCGTCGCCAATCACCTCCTTGATGGTCTGTGAAAACACCGGTGGGGAGGCTCGTTGGCGTGTTGGTCGGTAAACTCCGGGGGCTTAGCGCGGGTGCCTTTTTGTTGTCCCCTAGGGAACGTTGGCACCGTTCGTCGGATTCCGGAATTTGGGTCGCTAATGGTTAGAGTTGTTTTGTCGTCGAAGGGTCTGCCGAGTAGTAGGTCGTATGCCGGGGAACGTAAAATGTGTATCTGAAGATAAAATGTAATGTCGCCAAGGGTGCACGGCACATTCTTGGCGAGGCCTAGGGATCGGTCTACCATACCGTTAGCGCTTTGCATGTTTAGTATCACTGTAGGGTCGTAAATAAGGCCCAAATTGTTAGCGACTTCCGCTGCCATGGAAATGATCTGAGACCCGCTATCCACAATCGCCTCTACCTCGTGCTTGTTGTCTACTGTTAGCGCTACTGAGCGAATAGCGTGTGATTCTTGGGCGACGGTAAGGATTGCTGGGTCTTCTCCATGGTCTACTGACCTAAGATAGGTCTCCACTGGGTCCACAGAGGTGGCGTTAGCGATGGTGTCGGCAGGAGAGTCTTCAGTGTCCAAAGAGTCGACGGTAATGGAAAAACCAGGGAGCGCGTTGTCGAGATCCTTGACCTCGGCAACGGTCATCGCCAAGGGTCATCGAGGAGTGACTGCCGTCTTGACTTGGTTGCGGACGTCGGGAGCAATACTGCAAAGCTCTTCAACTGATAAGGTAACGGCCGTTTTCATAATGCGGTTGAAGACGTGGTTGGATTTCTCTATATCGAAAATTGGCACGGTAGGTCGGTAGCCACCCTCAGGACGTTTCTCAGGAGTGGCAAAGTTTCGTTGTGCTGGTGCGTGATAACGGTCGGGAATTCCTGAGTAGGGATGGAGAGGTGGCAAAGGCGGTTCGGGAGCAGTAGCGGACAACGATGGTTCTGGAGTAGTAGCTGGCGGAGTAGCAGGTGTTGCGGCAGGAGTAGGAGTCGGTAACTTGCTAGCGGGAGGCATTGGCTTGTATCCTTTAAGAGGTTGTTTAGGCTGCTTAACTTCAACCCCATCAAAGACCTGATTCTTGAGCAAATCTAGCTCCTGTTGGAGCTTGGCGATACGTTCTTCTTGTGAGAAAGTAGGGTGGTCGCCAACGCTGTCGAAGTGTAAGACCTCATGAATCATTTGCTGTTGGGTCGCCTGTTCTGGGTGGGGGTTGGCGTTGCCAGATAGCGTGCCGGTAACAATTTGTCCTGGGTTGCGCCTATGCCATTCATCAACTCGCTCCTGGAAGGACTTCTTGTCCGGGTAGTTGGGGATGGTGGTGCCAGTGGTGAGAACTATCTTGCCGTCGATAGCCCATCAAATCCTTCCTTGCCAAATGTAGTTTTCTAAAGTTACGCAGCGTCCTCTAGTCATAGTATGGCCAATTTCCCCACAAAAGTGGCAAGGGCCAGACGGGGGTACATTAGCAGGTCGGTTAGCGAGATTGGTGGTAATCATAGTTTCTATACCTGTCATAGCAGAGGCGACAGCAGCGGTAACGGCAGCGTTAAGGTCCTCCTTCTTAACGAAGTCAGCAACAGGAGGAGGGATGGGAATAATACCGTTGGTTCGCTCAGGTGGTGGGCTCGTCCTAGCGCACTGCAGTCCAACGCCAGTGTCCGTTCCCTTGAGAACCCATTTACCGGCTTCAAAGACGTTGGCAACGTTATAGGGCTCGTCTGGGTGATGAGCCTGGTGAACTATCTCTAGGCGATGAGCAATGTGAGTCCAAAGCGAAGTCGGGATGCCTTGTTGGAATAGGCGACGTTCCTTGTTAATGTATAGCTTGCCGTTTTGGACTAACCACCTAGCAATCTTTTGGAATTCGCGGTAATACATAGAGAACGCGCCAAGAGACGATGTGCCGCTGTCGAATGATTCCTGTACTAGTTTCTGGAGCTCGTTTACCGAGTATCGGGTAGCCTCCCAAGAGAGGAGGTGCCACTGTCGAATGATTCCTGTACTAGTTTCTGGAGCTCGTTTACCGAGTATCGGGTAGCCTCCTCTGCGCCAGGGTACAACTGAATCACTGCCGTCTTCCAGCCTTCATACGAAGCGCCTTGGGCTGGAATGGGTGGGGCGGCAGGAACAAAGGCGGCAAACTCGGTCAAACCTGTCCACGTCTCTGCCGTGTCATATGATACGTATCTTGCCGCGTACTCCTTCATCTGCGTGTGGTCGGTAATGCCACAATCTCTGAATAAATACTCTAATTCCTTGAAATACTGGGAGAGCTCCCGTGGCTTGGACTTGTCCCATTTCGGTGCCGAGAAGTGGTTGCGTGGCGGCATGCGCTGGACTTGTTGTTCCATAGCGACTGTGTTGGCGAGTTCGGTTAGCGGTAGTGGGGAAGGAGTTCTAGAGATTGGCGACGGAGTAAGAGAAATGAGTTGTGAAAGAGGCGTTAGCGGAGTAATGGGGGTGACTGGTTGCGGTATGGTAAATGGCGACGCTAAGGGGTCGTCAGTTGTGAAAGAGGCGTTAGCGGAGTAATGGGGGTGACTGGTTGCGGTATGGTAAATGGCGACGCTAAGGGGTCGTCGGCGCTATAATTGAGGGAATGCAGGAAGAGATCAGGAAATGCGTCTACAGTGGTGTTCTGTAGTTCCTGTGCAAGAGAGAGACCCGGTAAGGCACCAGGTGGTTGTGGAGTTGATGGGTGGGAAGGAGCTATGCCTTCTACCGACTGCTCTAGCAGGCGGCGCCTACGCTGGAGACGGGTTTCTGGCGGAATTCTGCCCTAGAGATCCCTTGCGGTGGGCTCCAATTTGATGACGCCCAAAGTTTGGTCAGTAACAAATGTAACTATAGTGTTACCGTACCAAGAGTTTGCATTGGGTGCGCTATAAGTGATGAGAGGAGTCCCGGGCAGGTCCCAGAGAACGCGTCTGGTGAAAATGGAGAAAAGTCGGTAACGGGGTCGGCAAGTGTAAAGCGCTAAGGTAAAGCGCCTAGGGAAGAAGCGGTAAGTGAACACGGCAAAGGTAAGCGGCAAGAGCACGATAAGCT